>KN716202.1:331740-361623 GCA_000816705.1 Dictyocaulus viviparus | reverse complement strand
GTTGTCGAGATTTTCATTGGCCTGAATTTCAATGTTGGATAGTAGTTGCTTGTTTTCTTTGGATGATTGGAGAACTATACTAAACGTCAACTTATTATTGTAAATATTTATCAAAACATCAAAATATAAACAACGCAATCGTCACGACAGTTTTTTTCTACGCTTTTTTTCGCTGAATTGCTTCAGATGTCAATGAAGCATAACCTCTTTCTTTTTGATTCCTCATCTGAAAAACATCTTTTGAAAGAATTTGGATCACTTTCCAGACGGATGCCTTCTTGTTATTCCTTGCTAATCGTTCCCCTTCATCGTTCTCCGAATGTTCCCTTTCATCGTTCTCTAACACGAAAACTTCGACCTCTTAAGGGTGGCGGTGAGGAAATAACGATCGTTTTCCGAATAACAAAGTTCTATTGCACTTCGAAAAACAAATCATACGGCAAAAACCAGTTGAATGTGTTGAGTACGAAAAATGATTCCATATAAGCCGAAGCTATTTGAAAAATCGATAACGTTTCTATTGTCATCTATAAATTTTTCATTAAATATAAAATAATACAAATCAGATTAAACTTTACTAGAATTATTATTTTCTTTAGGAATGTTCTTCACTAGAAACCCATATGAACTGCAGTTGTAGTTGAGTTACACGTAGAAGTTCTTCTATAATGAATGAGGTAAAAATCAATAGATGAGTTAATCTATCTATCCCAGTACTTGTTTAGTACTACGAGAATTCACATAGTTCTACAACTCGATATTTTTCGTTTTTATACCATAGAAAAATATACAAGTAGATCTTCCTCTATGAATGGTAATCCTTCTAAGATCCACTACTTTGTTTGTTTTCTACCCCTCTGAGGTAACTTGCAAACTTGCCTAACTGCTTCTGGATGATCAACATTTTACAAATTTATTCAAAAATATTTTCATGTAAGCTGAGCGATAAACCTTTTTCTTTACATTGGTTTCTTTTAACTGGATAAGTTAGAAAACGTGACGTCGTTAAACTGTTTATTGACGCTCTAACGATGTCGTCATCGTCATTCGAGTCAAATATTTAAAAAACATGTAAGATGAAAGTGAAAATCAGTGGTGGGTGCTGCTCTTCAACATCGTCATGAGTCATTGGTGAGGAAAATATGCATAAGATGTGTAAAAGCATCGAAGGTTGTGATATAGATAACTACAAGCCGATAAAAGAAAACGAAGAAGAAGCTTGTTATCACCGTGCACTTTCAACACTTTATTGATATTTTGACTTCGACGTATGTAATATTAATTGAATTATGAGATCATTTTGTAACGAATTAAGCGCATTAAGTTCGACAGCTGAAGGCGGAAGCTGACAAGACGACGCAACGACGAAAATGTTTGATTGTTTCGTCAAGGTTGTTTGACATTCTCACGAAGAAAATGTTAAGATTGTTGTCGATTCCGATTCAGCACAGAATGACGACCGACTATTCGAACAATCCGATAAATCGTGTCGTCACCTCACCTCACCTTGTATGCGATCGACGTCAACACCAATTATGGTCGTCCTCGACGCAGCTTTGTTACCGCTAATTTTATTTGTACGTTCGTATCATTCACATTTGATCTGATTCAAATAGAAAAATGTCAGTTCAATAAGATCATCCATATTCGTGGGCTAAAAACTCGATTGATTCAATAGATCTATGATCAGTTTTGACGCTATGCAAAATCAATATGTAAATCTTGTCAGCCTGTACGTCGCTTCTAACCAGTTATTTCTGGTTGTTATCATGAAAAAAAAAAATGTTTGCTGTTTTACGATGAAAAATGGAATTGATTTCCGCATGATTGATTTCGATAGAAGTTTCGTTTAACAGAAGTTAGAATGAGTCAGGTCGATTTTTAACCTCATAGATGAGGGCGCATTGTGAGACGTTGAAATCGTATTTGAATTTCTCCTGACGACTGTAAAAATGAAAACGAGGAACGTGGTGTCATAAGTCTAGAGGAAACTAGGTCAAGTATTTTTTTTTAGAAAACTTATCGTGAAACTTACCCATTCCGTTAGGAAGACAGATGTATAGATGTACTTCGGTTCGAGTTACCATACGTGTCTTCCGATGAAGAGAAGAAGATCGATTCATATTCAATCAAACTCCTTGGTTATCCCTCGCTACCAATTCATTGAGATCTGTATGTCAGTTCGATAATCGGAATATGCAAATGATGATCGTTCGCATAATGCTTACGGGTAGTTGTCATTCTTATTTGGAGAAGGACGATTCATAAAGCGTATGACCAGAACGATACATAACAGAATTAATTGCGCAAGAATTAAATAACGCCATAAACTTTTATATAGCATAAATTTCAGAGAATCTTTCAAAATTTATTGATTTTTTCGTCATATATTCTGAATATCTGCGTAACGATCGTCTACCGTATATCGAACTCTATCTACCTCTCTCTATTCACCCTCTGATACTATTATCACATTCGAGATGCTGAGCGATTCCGGAGAGTTCGAAATGGTTTCGATGGATTGAAAATTTCTTTATTTTTATAAATATAATTGATTTTATTCGTTGAGATGATTTTTTGACACTCTTTTAATAGCACTTTTTCTCCTCCCTAACCGATTTGTGAACATTTCTCAATCAATTCAATAGCCGTTTTTTCGTCGTGAATATTTTGAACGGATTTTTATGGAAGTGAGTGAGGAAACACACAACAATGAGTGAGGTCTTCACGAAATGAAATCAAAATACGGTATGTTGGCGAAGAGAGGGAACAGAGTGCGAGGGTAACTGAGCTGGAAAATGCCGGCGGCCCGCCTTCGTCGACGACCAACGTCGACGGCGATACTACCGTTTGCCAATCGATCAGCTCAACTTTACGAAACCGGATCGATATCGATCGATTCGTCATTCGTCGTTAAATATGTTATTCGTATATTTTTGTATGTATACATCTATTCAGAGAAATTTATACGTATATTTACCTATCCACGAACTATGTAAACAGAATTATTGATAGAATAGCATACAATTTTAATTTCAACAAGATTTCGTCTAAGAAAACAAAGATCAAAAAGAAAAATTTGCATATTCGATTGAACAAATGTGAGGAGTGTGTTGTTCTACAATAAAAAAGATTCCATTTCATTCTGTAGTGTTGGTAGTTACGGCAATCGTTAAGATTTCCACATTTGCATAGAAACTTGTGAACGTAAAGTTAGATTCATTATTGATCGTATTGATTGTTGATTGTATTGATTGTACCTAGCGTCCGGAATGTTTCTCATTTTTATAGACAGCTTTGATTAGAAGGAGATGAATGTGGTACAGGGTCTCCTATCAGCTGTTTCACCGCTTCCAGACGGTGACGTCGCTGATCGTCTCAACTATTGTGTGACCACCGTCGGACTTGTCTTAACATCTGCGTTTATTTCTGGATGGAGGTATTGATTGATCGTAAAACATAAAGCTGCGTATAATTAGTTGATTGATTATTGATAATTGATTATTTTAAATAGTATTTTTTACTTGTATGATTGAAATTCAGCTTTGTCGGCTCTCCAATTCAGTGCTGGTTTCCGGCTTATTACAAAGGTATAATTTCATAAGTTGAATTTCTTTCCGATTATCCTCAATTCTTAGTGTATTTTTGTTTCTATAAATTTTATCTCCTCTTCTATACCGAGCATTTTTTTTCTCGTTCACCCTCACACCTCAGCACTTCTTATCACTGTTGTTGATCTCTTGTGAAAAAATCCACGTTGGTGGATTCATTTTTTTCACTTGACTGCTATTTAATATTATTATTTAGTGAATTAAGTACTATATTAAAATTTTGTGGGTTTCTTTTTGCTGTTCCATGAGGAATTCCTCACTTCGAATGAGGTGCAAGACTTTCCTTACAAATTATTCACGTTGAAGTTCCCTGCTTTTTTTCCCTCGGCTGCATAAAACCAACAGCTTTCCTCTATGAATAAGCAATAGATATTTTAATTTTACATTGTTATAAATCTAATTTTTCGTCGTTCTTTAAACTACTATATGAATTGAGGTCATTGTGAATTTTAATATTGAATATCCTCAATGAATTCACGTCGTATAGAGAATTTTAAAAGTGAGGTGCTGGAGGTTTTATGAGTGTCAAATTTTCTTCCACAAAAAGTTCATGAAGAAGAAAAGAAGCATTTGCATATTTTCTGTGTGGTCACGTTTCGAAATGTTACGCCTGACGAATTTGTCGATGAGACGTCTTCCGTCAGTCGGGGCAAAAAAAAAACCGTGGTGTTTTCTCATTGATTACTGCATCGCTTAATCGATCGTTATTGATCGTTATCGATTGGTTGGTTTAATTTCAGGATGGTGGATGGAATACGCGTTAGATTATTGCTACGTTCAAAATACGTATTTTATACCGATGACTGACGTTAAGGTGCATAATGCATTTGATTTTGGAAGTCATATTATCGAAATTCCTAGTAACTATACCGATCGAGATGCAAAACAAATAGGTATCGATTGATTTCGAAATAAATAGATGAGAATAAGTGATACGTATTGATTGAGGATACTATCAATGGGTACCGTTTATACTTGCCGCTCAAGCTGTTCTTTTCTATCTTCCAGTGGTTCTATGGAGATCAATTTATGAAAGTTCAGGTAAGATCATCTATTAATAATCGGCCATCAATCAATAAATAGTGTTAAATTATCGTTTATAAGAAAATTTTCAGGTTTTAAAGTTCGTGCTATATGTGAAACTTGTAGTCTTCATGCGAACATGGATGACGTCACTCGTCAGAAAAACATGAAGACGATAGCGGCCTTCTTAGTTCAGGTATTACATGATACGAATTCACATCATCTGATCGTCCACTATCGGTAGAGAATTGGGACCGATTCCAGTGATTTCAGGAACACGTGGTGGCGACAGTGAAAGCGGGTAAAGCTAGACGAATAACAAGTGGTAGTTATATCACAATAGTTTACTTAGTAAGAATTTTTAATATTCAATAAATTTTATCATAGATATAAATGTAGAGTCAAATTTTTGTTCAATTCATGTTCATAGTGGAAAATTTTTGTCATAGTAGAAGAAAGTGAAAGAGCACGTAAGCGATTACCGTATCCCTTCACTACCACCTCAGAAGTTCAGTGTACTATTTCATTCAAAACAATCATATATCATCACTATCACTACTGATTACACTTATCAGACAACGTGCTCATCACGTTTATATATCGAAATAACTTGTAGCTTTATTATGACCGAGGAAAAAAATCCACAAACAAAACACTACAGCGCTGTATTGATTGGTGTCTCAAAAGAATCGCATGTGATTCGCTTTCAGATGGTGAAGTTTGTCTCAAAAGAATCGCATGTGATTTAATTTCAGATGGTGAAGTTCCTCTACGCTTTGAATACGATCTTCCAGTTTATTTTTCTTAAAAATATGCTCGGTGTGAAATCGTATATGTGGGGATTAGAGGTTACAATGGATTTATGGCAAGGACGTGAATGGCCTGAAACTGGCAATTTTCCAAGGTAATCATAATTTTATTGATTTGATGTTTACAAGTTCCCGTAAATAAACATGTTTACAAAATAAAGCCCTATTGAAAAACAGAAACAGAATACTTTTTTTGGCAATTTTTTCTTTCTGAGCTTTCTGCGATATATGGTAGATTAGTGTTCATTCAAAACATATTGGTCAGTAATGCAAATATTTCACAGCAAAAATTTATGATAATATCGATAGCGATATTCAGTTATGGTGAGGGAATTTCGTATTACCTCCATAACACTCGAAAAATGACAGGTGTTAAAACGTGAACGATGTAAGCTATTAATTACAGAGTGACAATGTGTGACTATGACGTACGAGTACTTGGAAATCTTCATCGACATACCGTTCAATGTGTGTTGATGATCAACATGTTCAATGAGAAGATTTTCGTTGTGTTATGGTATTGGCTGTGCATGATGCTCGTCATCAGGTATCAACTTAGACCTCAACTTTTGAGTTGCGAGTATTCTTATCGCACTCAAGCGCAGTAGCTCTGTTGCATTCCATTGGAGAAGAACAGGAATATTTTTTGCAGAAATTATCACATAGAATCATATAGACAAATACACTATTTGGTTTTATGTTAAAGAAAAAAAAGAGGCATTCAAGTTGTAGAGCATGTAAATCATGAGGTGATTTTAGCAACTTCAACCTCTTTCCTCCTCATTCAAATTAAGTTGTGCATAAATGAAGATCTCTATAATAGAGTGATTATAGAATTTCATTCTAAGCTTCTTTTCAGCTTATACAGTTTTATTAAATGGACCATCGCAACGGCTACAACGTCGATAAGTGGTAGAGCGTTGGTGAACAGCTTTATCCAACAGGTTTTTTCTCTTTCAAAATCGTTATTATTTTTTTGTAAAATCTTTAAAATATATTGATTATATCATTGAGAGCTATAAATAGCAACAATTGTTACTTCCTCATAACTCCTCTTTTTCCTTTGCTTCAAAAGCGTCTTTTGTTCTTCATTTGAAATTCACAAGCTTTGACAATTAACCTTTGACCTTTGACCATTTGACTCACTACTACACTATGAAAGAGTCTCAGTTAAATTTTCTCTAAATAAAAAAGTTGATATTTTTATCGCTCAGAAGATCCGAACGGTCGTGTTGATGCACGTCACTCGTTTCTTTTTCAATTTGATCTTATCGTTATTTTATCTCTTCATTAGATCATTTTTTATAGACGTTCAGTTGAATGTTACTAAATTTTTTATTCATGTTCCTCATTTTGAACTCATATTTTCTGTTCAGATTGATCCGTCGGTTGCACGAAGTGAACACAAACGTTCACTTCTGCAACAATTTGTCACCGAAAAATTACGTATTGACGGAGTGTTCCTCATTCGACTTATTGGTAAGTTCAAGTGTATAATTTATTTAAAAATAGAAATATTCATTGTAGTTTAGAATTAGAATTGAAATTTCATCAGTACTCATTGACTCAAAAGCATACCGTCATTCATATACAAAGATTTCCTCATTACTATTACAAACGTTCACTCATTTCACTCACTATATGTTCATATTTTTATTTTTTCTCATGAATGAAACCTCAACGTTCTTCGGCTTTTCGTAAAACTGTAGGATTTATTACATCTCAGGTAGCATTTAGTGAAATTTTCGTAGATGTATTCTGAAAGTCCCGTTGTTGTTGATGATTCAATTCGGTTTTAAAGCCTGATTTGTTGATGTTTAGCTGCGAATTCTGGCGAGATGGTAACGTTGGCGTTGTTGAAAACGTTGTGGAATGATTTCTCAGAACAACGAGGTCGAAATCTGCCACCGTACTCAAAACCTCTTCTCCTTTCTGGCAAGAAGATCAGCGAATCCGATCTCTGAACTGGATAACTCAACACGTGAAAAGCCTCGTAGTTGATTCGGCAGCACTGTATTCTGTTGTCCTGTTGTTCTCATTCTATTAGAATAATTTGAAAGCTTTCATGCAGTACATACAGATTGTTTATTTGATTTGTCTATAACTTTATATGTACACGTTATTACGAGTGTTTAGATTCTATTTGAATTCTGTTTCCTCCATCGAATTGAGTTTTATGTGAGGTATAGGCTAGAGAATATGTAATGATAATAATATTGATAATAATGTTAATGACGATGATTATTATATCAATAGTTCTATCAGCAAGAAATGTTTCCATAAGAATTGTTGAATTTTACGAGAACAAAAAAGAAAAAAATTCTATTGCATCATTAGTTTGTTGTTGGACAACGGCCAAACACGGTCGGTCTCCATATCATTATATGATAATTAAGAAACGCAGGCATTGAAACAAATCGTATAAAAATGTGCTAATTACAAATGACACCAGACAGCTATCATGTTTGTATAGATAATGTATGATTGGAGGAGTTAGATTACGGTGTTGATGAGAGAATCGCGATAAACATTGACGTAGAAGAAACGCCGACATGCAAATGATACAAATGGAGATGAGACGTAGAGCGATGAGACGGCAAAAGAATCCGTTGTCCGTATTCGACCTCGCACCGACTGGCGGCAGAGGGTTTGCTACAGTAGCCGTATCGATTGATTTCAAGCAGTACTCGATTTTGCGAATCGATCGCTACGAAATTTTCTGGGAATCCGTTCTGGAATTTTGTACGTTAAGAATTTTTCGAAGTAGTTACGCGAATAATTTGTTAGTGTAATGATTATTTCTTTGTTGACTAGAGAAGAAAAGCTTCGTTCCTCTTCATGCAAAACAGCTGCATCTACAAATCATTTAAGCGTTTTTGAATTTTCGTTGATGTCGTCATCGTTCTCATTTTTCCTCTCAGTCACACTGTCACTCACTCGCTTTCCAAATAACACACACACACACACAAACACGCATACACTTTGAACTCGAATTCATCATGATGGTAGAGTATCATGAGGACATTTTTAACTCATAAATAAAAATGATAAATTTGCATTTTTTCTCTGATTTTTTTTTGTAAATAATGAAAATCACCCTATATGATCGTATTCAATAGAAATTTACATTACTGCATTTTTTCTTTCTCATAAATTTTTTCTTTGTTTAAATTTGAAGCCGCACTACCTCAGTAGAGCGCCTGTGATTTTTGATGAGGTAGGCCTTCATTTTTTTTTTGATTAGTGAAATACAATCGATCCACTCCTCATTATCGATTCCTCAACGATTTTACAGATAATTTGCATTTTTTCATCAATGAAATTAAAAAAAGAATCGAAAAAACTGCATAGTGCCCTTGGGGCATCTATATTAATGTATCATATTATATATTATTATAATATTATACATTTTTTTTTTCGTTGTTAAATAAACGATGCTGTTAAGTATTGCGGTTAGAAATCTGACTTGTTAAACACTAGAAAAAAAGCATGCATAAATTAGATGAGTTATAGAAACTCAATATTTTAACTCATTTTAAACATTAAAATTACGAAAAAAACCTTTAAGTTTTTATTACTTCGGGTGACTTTTTGAGGTTTGAATAGTAAACATAAGAAATAAATCGGTAAAGGGTTGCTTACATCTGTCTATGTGGTGGTGATGGCAACTGTAGATATGAGGGAGGTATTGTAGAAAAGCGTAAATATTTTTGTTTATATTTGTTTACATGGCGGTTTCTTTTCATGTTTTCGTATATGTGAATGAAAAACTAACGTGATACTGTGATTCGTCATGAATATTGAGAAGTCGTAGAAGTTTTTTTTGTTCATCTTTTCGTTCGTATGTTGGTGCAACCGTGTGTGTGTGTGTTTGTCATTTACTCGTACGCACTCCTAAAAACCAGCCGCAACCGAATGATTTGATGTAATCTTCTGAAGTGTTGAATATATCTATCGTTGACGATGTGATACATTCGCTTACGCTCACTCAACGACACTCATTTTCCCTCTTAAACTCGTCACTTTCAGCATGTTCTTCCTAGACGCGTTTCTCAAAGGTCTTAAACCTCAATACGATGATGATTCATGCGATCGGTTAAATTACTACTACACACCAATGCTACTTGTACTTTTCTCGCTTACATTAAGCGCAAAACAGTGAGTTAAGAGTTCTTAGAACATTCAAATATTATGAGGACATTATATTTTAGTATTAAAATGAGTCTAATTCATTATTCTATCCAATAACTTACTTATCTATGTTTATCTGTGTATCGTTAATGTATTTTTTATTTCTTTATCGAAGTTCAACGTTATGCACTTTATAGTGGATCACGTTGAGGTTACTCTCAAGGTTATTATTAGTGTAGATTGTCGAAGGTCAGAATAACTATAGCTGTCACTTAAGAAATGTACTATCTGAATATTAGTGAAGAGGTATGAGTTCAATAGAATATTGCGCACCTCGTTTGATTTCATCAGAGGTCATCCGAGCAAGGGCGATCTAAATAGATTGTATACGCGCGCGATGCGATACGGTAGGGTAGCTGGATGAAGGCAAGAGGATGAGTAAAGGGATCGAGGATCAAGCTCGCTTTTCTAGAAATACGTTACGACGAGGAATGGTTTTGATCTATCTATTATTAACTTTACAATAAACAGTTAAATAAAATAATTGTATAATTGATTGCTTAAAAAGAATGAACGTTGATATTTCAATTGTATTAGCTGAAGCTCCATGTGATTTCAGATATGTCGGTCAACCAATTCAGTGCTGGATTCCAGCTCAATTCACAGGTAAATGAAATCATTTTTTCCTAAAAAAGAATAATAGTTGGTGAAAAAACATTCCCAAAGTAAACCTGAATGTCCATCGAATGATACCGTTTGATCCTCATATCACTCAAATTCAACTCATTCAAAACTGATCTTATCATTTCTCTGCAATAATAGTCTTTTTCTTGTTCAAATTTCCAAAAAAAACAGCAGGTCGAGATTTCCACAAACTTTTTTCTTCTCCATTTCAATGTTTTTTAGTGCATAGTACCTCAATACTGCCGTAGTGCTTCATATTTCTACTCATTTCTAAATCGGAACGTGACGATAATTCGATAAATTTGCATTTGATTTTTGGTAACTCAACCGACCTCATTGGCGGGCGAGTAATAAATCTGATTTCAGAAATACACACTCCATAAATACATATTTATGATCTAAATAGAGAAAGTTGAGCCGTTTTCCCTCGAAGAATGATTATTGATTGATATTGAGTTGATATGCTCCGCTAGGAAATTTGTTGCTTGTTTTGTTAAGGAGCAAGGCTTGTTCTACTTTTGAGTTGAAGCTTTTGAACTGAAGCGTCCGATAATAAAACCGGTGTATATGAATAAATTTTGAATAAGAAATGATCTCAGCTTCACTAAATGTTCATCGTCATCGAAATGTTAATGATGTTGTTGAATATGAGGAAAATTTGACGTTTTAAGCTAATTAGTCGACATATTTAGGTAGGAAAATTCCTTAATGACTCGAACAAATGCCCTTGTAAATATGCAAAACAATCCGTTTTTAAAAATATACGGTAGTAGATCAAAATTTTGACTCGTTATAGGTTCGTTGAGGAACAAAAACGAATTGTAAAGTGATATTATGAGACGAATTATTAATTGAATTATGATTGTTTCCTAATGTTTTTTAATGACATACAAATTGTGTGATGATTGTGAGAAAAAAAAAACATGAAGCGATGAAGAAATGCCAACAGCGAAATTGCATGAGGATTGCATAAAATTGTTAATCGTTAATGGAAAAGAATTGGTGTTGACTCCAGAGAGACTCCAGAGGGAGTTCCCTCAAATTTCTCAAGTTTTTTCTTTACCTTATAACTTTTTCAACAAACAAATCAATTCGAAGTTTCAACATTAATGTCATTCATTTTGAAGAACAATATCAATAACTTATGAAAACAAAAATAATATTATACCGCAATTTTTATTTGCGATTTAAAAATTACATAAATATTTATGCAAATCATCACTGATCTTTGATATCCTCCTTTTGATTTAATCTCTGAGGAACACATAAATATAAACAATTCAATATTATGTTGATCACCGTGTGACCTTGTCGCTAATGAACTTCTACTACTCAAAATTGCTGTTCTACACTGAAAAGGCCATTCGATGAGTCACGATGAGAACGTGGATTGTTTGAAGAAATGAAGCGATCAATGATCAACATCTACTAATGAATAATATATTTATTTATAACATTTTAACATTAAATATAAACTTAGTATCGTCATTCTAGTAGATGAGCTAAGCTAGTATATGAACAGTACGACTTGAATTTTATAGGTGCATGGGAGCAGTACAGTGAGAACTACTGCTTCGTACAGAATACATACTTCGTCCGACCAGACGGATACATTCCAGATAGTACGGCTGATCGAGAAAACAATGAAATAGGTTAGTGACAGTAGTCTCCTGCGAAATACCTCAAAATTGAGGAGTTCTGTACTGATATTGTTCCGTTCTGAAGTCTGTTCAGTTGGATTTTCAATTAATTCGTAAATAACGAATTTTTTCGTTACCGTAGTAAGTAGCAAAAGAATTTTACGACTAATTGATCTAATAAAAACAATGCTGAGTAAAACTATAATGATGAATAATCACTGACAATGAGATGAAATAATGCCGAAGTGAAAAATCTGAGGAGGTGATTATAATTTAAAATGAGTTCTACTCCCAGCCATTCATTCATTCCCAATATTGAGGAGGACGAATATTGTTCAGTTATATTTAGCATTTGAGCTGGGAAATATTTCTAGCTGGAACGGACTCCTTCATCAAACTTTGAATTCTATTTTGATCAATTTGAAAAAATTGGGTGATTGTAGAAGTGAAAAAGCGCACTTGTTGGGATACTGTAACGAATTTTTCTTGCCTAGAAAATTTTACTTAATGAAAGCACAGTTTGAAAAAAAAAATTCTGAGTTCTACCTCGGAAGTTCCATTAAATCAGAAATGCTGCGATTTTTTCTTTCATGTAACATTTCAATAATTTGTCATGAGCTGCAGTCATGAAGTTCGACTACAAATGATGTAAACGATCTACATGATCTCACTTTCTACGTAGCATTTCCTCCAACTTTTTCCCTCAAACCACTCTTATCTTCTTATAAAAGTTCCTGATGTTTGAGTGAAAGAATTTCTTCTACATTGAAACGCTGGCAAATGATGCTTTTTGTTTGTTTTGAAACAAAATCTTTTCCCGTATGTCATAAAAAGGGAAAATTTTCAATTTCGTTTCTTAATGAGTGAAATTTCCTCATGAATCCCTCGTTACTCAGCAGATAAGAATGTCATTCACTCAAAAAACCATTTCAATTCTACATCTGACTTTATTTTGTTTCAGAAATGCTTAGTTTGAGTCTTCCAGTAGAAATCAGTTAATCTGAAAATGATCTTGCTTGTCGAGAAAACAAAAGCTTTAGAAAAATTTGGCTTAAGACAAATTTGAGGACATTCTTTGACAAAAGTGAAAGAGATTTCCCTCAGGTTACTACCAATGGGTACCGTTTATACTCGGTTTACAAGCGATTCTCTTCTATTTGCCGGCGTTATTCTGGAGATTCTTCAACTGGCAATCAGGTACTACCTATATCATTCCATTTATTTACATTAGTAATACTTTTTTTTGTTAAAATCATGACAATAATTATTAATCCCTAATGATATTAAGTCGCAAAACTTGGGTGCCTCAGGGTTGAAGCCTCTCCGGCGTTTTTAATCCATGTTTTTTTCTTCAATGATGTTATCAGATAGATTTTATTTCGTATAGGAATTGCTGTGAAGTCACTTGTGAGGATGGCAAGAGAAACCTCCGATATGCAGCCAGAACGAAAAAGAGAAGCTGTTGCGGTGAGTCTTATTCACCTCGTCTCTCCCAAATCCTCTTGTGTTGTATATAATTTGTTTTTTTTTGTAATATTTTGATAATTTATTTACTTCTTATTGGTTACTTGGAACTACAGTCACTGTGGTTGCATAATGTTCTACTTCCTCAATAAAAATCAATAAAATTACAAAAATATTTCTGCTAAAAAAATCGTTAATAAGAGTGAGGGGAGCTTTTTTGAAATATTTAACAGAAAATTTTCTCGGATAAGAAGGTGATGAACAGTTCAGGTTGTCGGCGCTCACATCCATGATTCACTTCGTGTACAACGACGATTTTCTCAATTCGGTGAGTGACTGTCAACCTCGTTGAATTCTATTTGTTACCATTTTCAAAATTATACCGATCACTATGAGGCTATGAAGTCTCTTATGATTATCACTATTCTGAGTTCCATTCTAGCTATACAAAATATTTTATCATTGTTATTCTTGTTTGTTTCCTGTAATGTTTTAAATTCAATTAATTCATTGTTTTATACAAAATGTAAAGCCACTGAAGGAGTTGAATTCATCTTTATCTTGGCCCTCTATAATTCTAGTATTGTGTTTGGAGGTCTCGAATTTGTCGTTATGTTACGTGACGATGTGAACGGGTGGCTGTAGAACTACGAACTGTTAGAAGTACCGCATCGTATTCGAGGTCGAATCAATACTTGACTCTGCCCTCATACAAATCAGGCTTTAATTCCCTTCTTGGTATGTAATTATCACCAAAATCAAGAGAGGAGTTATAGAACGTTGCTTAATAGAAAGCCAGCATGTCGTACGAATTGGATCTACAAATTCTCGTCCAATTCTGTTTTCAATCTCTTATGAAGGCGAATTATACGATACTGATGATAAGCTTATAGGCTTCATTCAGCTTTAACTCATCATTTGCCTGCACTATTTGAAGAATTTCAATAACATGAGATCATAAATAGTTTGATTTATAGAGGTATTTTTTAATAACTCCCTTTAAAGCTGTCAGCGTTCAGTTGTACTTTTTTGACTTAGACATGACTCGAATGAGAGGCTGATTGAATACGAACAATACACTTAGCTTAATCTACCTCTGATCTCGGCTTATCGTCTGCTATCTAGAAAAATGGTATTGGATCAACATAGAGCAGATATATTAGTTCACATAGTCTTCCATTACCTGAATCTGATCCTCCTAAGTACTTTGCTGATACGGTAGGATGTCCAATATGAGAACGAAATACCAAAAGATATCAGCAACAGATCAGCTCTGAATGATAAGTGACTTCATCTGACATTGTAGCTGATGATATCAAGCCTCATCATACCAATTCCAATGGGATCTTCTGATAGACGTCAATTGAAATTATTCAAATATTCAATCACGTCTTCAGACAAGTTTCTGAACGCACAAAACAAATTAGTTATTTTTCGGTGATTTTTGCGAAATCTCGTTTTCGTTACCGTTTCAACATGATGAACTCGCATACTCATCAATTATATTTGAACTAGTTTTTTACGTGGCACCATATTATATTTGTGGTGGCGTTGTTCTATCCTCACCGGTTTTTTTCTGCTGAGGTGATAACATCAACTCCACTGAACTCAATCAATAATGATTTATTACAAATATTATAACCATCCTATAAAATAAATAGTCTGTACGGGAGTTCACGAGAGACGCTCGAACATTTTTCCGTAGAAAAGTCATCTGTCCGTATCCTGAAATAGACGATGATTATCCTCACCCGTTTACAGCAATATTATAATTCCCTCTAATCGTAGCGACAACGTAATTTCCTCGCTCTCTCTCTCGTCTATTCAGGACATAAACGGAGGCCACACACCCATCCTATTGATCGTTTGAATTTTGATAATTGGGGGTGTTATTTTTTTCCACCCCGATAACAATAATTCTATAGACCGAGATCAAAACAAACAATGTGTTGAGTAAATATCATTGAAATACTGAACTCATTAAATCAATACAGCGGAATTTCCACTGATACACCCACGAAAATGACGTCATCTTAATATTTCCTTCAATGATTTCTAATTTATCAAATTTTTGTCTAAATGAGTGTTGAAGTATAGATTAATCCTAGTGATTCTAACGTGAGGTTCGAAAACGGTTTATTATAACAAACCTAAGCGTCTCGATGTATTCACCCTCATTATAACTCAATCAACTGACAACGAAAGTCCACCGCATCATCTTTTCGAGCGATGTTGCGTTTCTTCTCAAGTTGCTTCTGATGGAGTCGTACTCAGATGTGAAGCTCTTCATTTCTATGAGCTTAAAATTGTTCACTGAACTACACCACAGTCTATATATAAATTAATTACTAATAAAATTAACACTTTTACTCTGTGACTCAACGTAACACGTTTTTGAGGGTACAATGAGTATTTTTATAGCATAAGTACAAAAATTCATTTAACTCATTTCTTCCATAGCATTAATTCATTTGTTCGGTTTGATAAGCTCTACGAACGAAACTGAAATTGTCGATCATCCGTTTAGCGAATTGGAATCTTCAATAAGCTGTATATGCCTGAGGCGTATAAAGATCATTGATCTTTCCTCATTATTTACTTTTGGAGAATGAATAGCTTAGTAAACACCTCTGGATATACTCACTAATGTTCCTTCTTCTTGTCGTAAATATTAAACTCTATTCGAATAAGTTTGACTCTGTCTGAACAATAATATCGTTACGGAACACAAATCTATAGCTCGAAAAAGAAAACCACTTTCCGTTTTGGGTTACTAATGAGGTTGGTTATCTGCCTTAGGTGTATATGAAGTGAACACATGTAAGACTGTTTGCTCCCGTTGTTGTTACTGAACTTATTCATGGTGATGTTAATTTTTTTACTCAATCAGAATCACTTGGACACTCGTTCACCGATAATTCTCGTAGGAGTCAAACATCTAAATCCTTTAAGAACTTCAAAATGAATGTGAGAGAATGGGAAATCACCGAAACGGTTTATTCATATTAACAATTGAGAGGTATTATTAGCCTCAACATACCTAGAAATGCGAAGATGCATTATTTTCCTTCAGCTTGTAGCTTTCTTTGTATGGTGGAAGAAAAAAGCTAATTAAAAACATTTTAATTGTGGATTATCGAACAAACGAATGCTGTTGTCACTCTGAAAAAGATGACTCGGAATGAGAAATCTTCTTGTAGTATATTGGAAAGTCTGTGTGCACTTTTTTAATTACAGTAATGTAGAAATGCTGACGCAGTGGCTCTGTGGTGGAGGTGCCGCAGTGACACGCTGGCTTGAATCAGTTCGCGGTCTCTCCACAGGCCCTACCAAGCCCACTATCTCACTGGGGTCGGTAATTTTTGGTGCTAGAGAAATCTGGGTAAGATAATTAGCTCTGACTTAGTGAAGAGTGGTCAATTCAAGTCACTGTATAGATGAGGCTCACATTCAACCACCTCAACGAGATCACGTTGAACACGAACGCGTTGCCGCATCCCGCCACATGGGACTGATCAACGCCAAAGCTTATCTTATCTTATCAATCTTAAAGTAGAACAGTTGCTTAATAGTAATAATAATAATAATGATAATAGTATAATAGTTTTCCCTCCAATATTTATCACTCTTTGATTTAGTGATTAGATAAAATGCGGTCAAGATGAGTACTATGTATTTTTTTTACCTCAGAAGTCTCAATATTCCAAAATTATTCGTTCTTAAAAAAGTGAAAATCTTTCACATTTTGTTTTTTATTTTGTATAATAATTTATAAAGCTGAATATAAAATTGCTATTAAAAAAGTACAAAACGTCAAGCTGAATATTTTTTGTATAGAATTATGCAGATGATTTTCTTTGTAGTCATATTTTGTATAAAAAATAATATACAATTTTTTAGATAAGTCACTAATAAAAACGAATCATTTGAAATCTGACTAATTTGCATACGAATTTGCATAATTAACAAGACAATCAGCTTGAACTATTTATGTTCTAAATTCTTTGTCCTCGTAAATTATCGATTCGAATGAGGAAAAGGATCTTTGATTTTGAACTCAAAGGTTGAAATTTATGCTATTGGAAGAGAAGCTCGTTTAAAATAAGTATCATTTGAAATTATTCTCTCATTAATCGATAAGCATAATTTGAACGCGAAGAATATTCAGACAACTGCGATAAAATTAATCTAATGAATGCCTCAATTTAATTTATATAGCACATATGAAAATTTCTAATTTATTTTATAACCCTCATTATGGAAATCGTAAAAGAGTTTATTGAGAGGAAAATTAATCGCTAAGTATAGAGGTAAATGAGTGAATGAAAATGCTGCAAATATTAGCTTACGATACTTTTCGAATTAGCTTATCAGCTGATCAGTTCTAGATCAATCAGATCAAATTTTTCAGATGGCTTAACACAATGTGTTCATCGAGGGATGTACCTCTGTATACTGTATCTCATCGTTAAAGTGCTCTATTTGATACAAGTACTTTGTCAATTTTTCATTCTTAACAGGTTCGATGATAATTGACGATCATTTAGCTAGTCTTTAGTTTTTTTTTTGTTTGTTTTTTGTTTTCTTTCACATTAACATTTCAATCATCATGACGTCATTTCAGTTTTCTTTCGACAAATTACAATCTATGGGGTTTTGGCATTCTGAACGATTTGATGCATGGTCGTGAGTGGGAGGAAAGTGGTCATTTTCCTCGGTCAGTTCATATTTTGCATTAATTAGTTCCACGATATCAGAAAACAGCGAAAAACGTCTAATTTGAAACGTCATTCAGCTTACGAAATCACCATTTTTTGTTTGAAGAAATTTAATGATATCTAATTAGATGACGTCATTAATTTATTTTCATCACAAATTAATTTCGTTTTGTGTGTTTCACTTTCCTCATATCGTCCGAATGCACTGATCCCTTCTGAACTCATACGACATTATGCTGATGACGTGTAGGTATTTGTTAGACTCATGTTTATCTGAACGGCAACGGAGTTGTTAAAACAAATTGACGGCCGGCTAAATGGGTATATTTGAAGCGCTATTTTCCCTGTCACTCATTTAAATGTTCTTTAGTTTTTCATTTCAATCAAATAAGAATGTTATTAGTATTAAGTAAATAACATTTTAAAGAATTCTATACATAATATGTTAACTTAACGAGTGACGAGTGATGATTGGTTAGATATGTTAATCCTCTTTTCACCAGTAAGGTAAATGTGAGTGATAAATGCTATACTTAGAAGGTATTATTAAAATATAATTATACATAATCAGTAATTATGAAAAACTAGTGTTATGAACGAGGAAAAGATTCAGAGTGTTGAGGATGAAAGCTGATGAGTGAGTGAATAAATGAGTTTATATGCTATTTGAGGAACTAAGCTTCAACTTACGATAATCCGTTTAGAGGTTGAAAGAAAAAAAAACAAGAATTGTATGAATTACCCGAGTCTTCTACCGTTGTCGACGATGTTCCGTCATACTACTTGTCTACCTCTTAAGAGAATCAAGTTGTTCAGAAAGTTCTATTTACTCTACCATGAATTTCAAGCTGTTCACCTGCAACACACCTACACAGGTCAGGGTTACTGTAATACTGTAACGACGTCACTAACGAAGTCGTTCGATTTCCTTGCTTCAAAACTAACCGAACGTATCATTAGTTCAGATTGGAGGGAAGGAGGTGGAAAGTATACGTGAATTGTAAATCAGAAACTTATCAAAGAAATCAAAGAACGCTGATTTGATGATCATTGATCACTGAGAATTACAATGGAATCGAGTGTATTCAGGCGAAATCAATTAATTACATTGCAATTTTGAAACGTAGATATGGTGTTTTTTATAATGTTAATAAAAATAGAACGTCCTTCATAGAACGATCGTTCGAATGGGGCAGAACTTGTTTTGTTGAGCAGATTTTTTTTCAATTTCATGGGAACGATTCTTCTATTGACGCAGAAACGTTGAAGACGTCGACAATCGCCTTTTTTTCCACTACCTAGTTATTAGGTACCGGTTTTGAGGGACTGCTTTTTCATAATTAACACTGAACATATTCATCTAGAAGGTATCACTCAACCGGATCTGTCTTGTTGATGACGACGATAATGAGGATAATGATGAGGTAGATGAATTAAGTAATGACTGCAAACGCCATCATATCCAAAGAACTACTGGATGAAAACTGTTGAATAACATATCATATTTAACTGATGAGAAATTTTTCCTCATGAGGTCTCAAGTTCTGCGATTTATTCAGCATGATTGAGGATTGCTGAATTGAATTGCTTAAAGAAGCCACTTAATTGAGATTTCAATTCGTTTTCTAATAATATGTGATATTTTTTAGTGGGTACGTTTCATCATAGAAAATATCACTTCATTATCGTTCATATTTCGCTATTGGGCTGGTTGCAAAACTCATAGCCTCAGGCGAGACTTGAATAAGCATCTCGCAATGGAAGATTAATATCGTTCAAAAAATTAGCATAAAAGCAATATTGATTTTAGTAAAATTTCTCTTTTTTCCTCATCATATTCCTCGTAAGAATGAAGTTCTCTTATTGCATTCCATGTTTTCGTCTTTGAAAAAAAATTTGTGAAAATCTTTTCTACAATAAAAAACTGATAAGAATTCTTTTGAATGCTAGAACACTACCGATCAACTCGTATGTTGAGGATTTTCGATATTGTTTCGTTTTCCTCATTTCATTACAATCTTATTCTTATCATCCCCAACTTCGCCTATTTTAACGTCTCTGCTTTGATTTTTCCCTCCATCCCTCCGTGCCTCTTCCATCCGACTTTTTTTGTTGAATGCGTCGATTAGTACGAATGATTCTGACTCGCTGAAGCGTGCTGATGATGATAATTACGCATTCGTTCCTAACAAAAAAAAAACCAAGATCGATGGAGGACAAATGAAACCCTTGAAACCTTTTCCTAAAAATATTCATGAGCTTTCAACTCTAACCCTCACAAATAATCCTCATCAAACATTCTACGTTGTTTCATGTAATCATCGCTTATCAGTGATAATCTAGCCATTTGAGTGAGTTCGTCATTTTGTTTACTAACATGTTTATCATTCTTTTAATTTTATAAAAATAAACATTATGTGTTTTTTCATTAATTTTTTCAAACCTATTCCTCTAGTTTCTTATTTCTTATAGCATTCTTCATTTAATTTCTCATTTTTTTCCCACGTACTTTTGTGGTAGGAAATGAAAAATTTTTTACAAAGTAGGAAAATTTCTTGAGGAGACGTTAAGTTATTATAATTTTTTTTCTGTCAATTTAAAATCGCAAAACTTGCAACCTCAGGAGCTGTTCAGCTAACAAATTCAGTTTTCAAAATTAAAAATTCGAATTTGATCTTAAGAAAAATAAACAGATACTGTATATGCCATAATATTCGTAATGATATTGAGTTAATAGAGGGCGCAGCAGTGGAGGTGCCACAGTGACACACAGGCCTGAATCAGTTCTTGGCCGCTACCATGCCTCCTACTAATCCCTCCATCCCTACGGGATCGGTAAATTGTTACTAGAATGTTGGCAAGACAGTGGTGACTTGGTGAGGAATGGTCAGCTGAAGTCACTCTATAGGCGAGGATCACATTCCACGATGTCACGTTGAACACGAATGCCTAGACTCATCTCGCCTAAAGGAATTGATCAACGTCGAAGATTATCTTATCTTAATTACTGAGTTATTCGCACAACTCTGGACCTCAGACGGAAATCGCTCGCTGAGTTGGCATTGTAACAATTGTGTCGCCTGAGGAACGAAGTTTTGCGATTTAACTCGACATCATTGAGGATATTAGAATATCGTTGTAACTTATCATATTTGGTAGAAAATAAAATTACTATAAATATTTAATACGATAGTACTTTCTATAATAAAACGAAAGTTGAATTATTCAATAGTAAAATGTAGAATGTAGAATGGAAATCGTGTGAAAAAATTCCTCAAGACTCCGTTTTTTTCTTCTTTTCGATAGTAGGACGCCTTCAGAAGAAGTACGGAAGCAATTGTTCGCCTTTGTAGGAAAACAAAAAGTCCGTTTCGATCTAAGCAAAAAAAAATTTTATAGCGCTTTAATACTCAAATCGATCACTGTTTTCGTCAAACGACATTGGAAATGTCGTAAATTGATGGATTTGAGAGTCGCATAATAATTGCCGGAAACCTCAAATCGATCGGAAAAAACCTCCAATAATTCGAAATATTTCAGTTGACTTATTACTGAGGAAAAGTACTTTACTCATGTTGAGGAAAAAAAACGAATGTTTTCTCCATTAACAGCTTAATGGATTAACATTTTCTTACTGTCAATGCTTTAACGTAACTTTTCAATCTAACGATTCAATAAATACTTTACATAATAAATAACGATTTTAGCAGAAAAGTAATACTACGAGAGGAAAAAAACGTGCCCTATTCAATTCTAGGTGAAAGTGTGCTTAATTTCCTTTTAATTTTTTTTTACAATAATTCAAAAGCTATCGGGGGAGGTAATGGTGTTGAGTTATCCATAGTTCTGCTGAGATGGCCACAAAACTCGGAACTTCAGGCGGAACTCGAACCCGCACTTATCTGATATCCGGTCTGTTGTGCTGATCCATTACACTACCGAAGCTCTCACTCTATGACCACTCAACGTTTCACTTATGGCTATCTTATCAGCACTCATCCGCTAACGGATACGATCCGATAGCTTCATCATAGTTGATAGAAAATAGAGCTGCTACGATGATTCTATCGATTGGTTTCTGTATTTTGAGAAGAAAACAGCTTCATCGAAAAGTCATTATGTGAACAACAACTGTATCGAGTTATTCCTACAACTTTCATTTTTCTTCATAACAAATTTTCGATGCTTTCAATTTTTTCCTGTGATTTTTATATGCATTAAAAAATGCTTTCATTGATAAATCCATGGAGTGAGCTTCCATGTCTCTAGTGATCTTTTTCATCGATTCACCAAATAACGAGCCTCAAATTACACATTGTCAGGTCAGGTCTACGATACCAAACTACTCTCAGTGCAACAGAGACATAGACTGATGATACCTCAACCTCATCGAGTATTTTACAATCCACACACAGAGCTCCCGAACGCTATCTTCTTTCTACGAACGTCTGTTGACGTTGTGGCGTAGAAGAATATATGCCGGAAGTGAAGCATAGAAGAGCTAGCAATTTTATGAAATCAGACGACAACAGATGCACAGCGTTGTTTTGAAGAATGGAGCTCAAAAGTATGCAAACGTTTTTCTGGATGACAGTTGCAACGATGACTGGATTCGTTTGCAATTGACATCAAGAAGCTTTATCCTCAGGGCGAATAAGGAAAGACAGAGCATGGATTGGGTCGAACAAGCGAAACAACTTAACATCTACGATCGACATCCAAGCAAGAAGTGAATGAATGAACGTTTCTAATAGAACACTTATCACTCACAATGTGACAAAAGCATATTTTTGCTGATAACGAAATGTCATTAACCATACTTCATTTATGCGAGGCACTTTTAAGCTCGATTCGATGAATCTCATAGGAAACCGTAACGTCGACCGTCTGTTCCACAGCTGTACAATGGCCTTAATAATAGGAAAAAAACTGAAGTTTAGTCAGTTTGTAACATGACTGCTTAACAACATAGTAGAATATGTAAGAAGTGTTTATAAATATCCATCCTTTGCGATAACCTCCGTAATGAATACTTAATGAGTCACAAAACTTGACACTACTTCATTCGATATTCGTCGTCATTCAACTTCAATGTTGATTATGGAGATGGCAAAATACATATTGGAGGTCCATAAAGGCGTACTGTAATCAACATCTATCAAATCAATGATCCTTATATCATTTCATCTGATATTGGTAATGATTTATGGATTTTGGAAAAGCAGAATGTTTTGAGATTTATCCGAGGGCGAAATCGAAATCGAAATTGTGTTCCGGTTCAATGATGCAGCACTGCTAACCACTGCACCATGTTGACCCTCATTTCTTCTATATTTGTAACGAAGTAATTTTTTGCT
Organism: Dictyocaulus viviparus; assembly: GCA_000816705.1. Lineage (NCBI taxonomy): Eukaryota > Metazoa > Nematoda > Chromadorea > Rhabditida > Metastrongylidae > Dictyocaulus > Dictyocaulus viviparus. Next base: position 338,186 of record KN716202.1, on the reverse strand, counting down.
GTATTTCTCTTTATTAAATATTGCTATTACTAATTATTACACATGACACTATTATTTATTATTACTCAAATCAATCGATAAATATCGATCAAAAAATCGTAAGCTATTACGCAATTTTTTCAAACTTCTTTTCTGTCGTCCAGTGGTGGTCAATTCGATCACATTCTATCGAAAATAAATACAAATTAGTATTCTAAAATAAATATAAACAAACGCAAATCGATATTATTTTGATGTTTTGACGATCAATATCGATTACATGACTAGGATTCGTTCACTTCACCAATTCAACACAACGTGAAAATTCCTTTGTCCATGAACTTTTTTCATGAGATTATTTTGTATTGAGTGAGTTGAAATGAGTCCTTGTCTGAAACTGTCACTACTTTTTTTTACAGAGTGACAATGTGCGATTTTGAAGTTCGAGTTCTTGGTAACAAACATCGACATTCTGTACAGTGTGTGTTGATGATCAACATGTTCAACGAAAAGGTAGAAAAGAAAAAATCGATAGCAATCATATTCTATTCGTATAATTTCATCATTTTTGTATTTTTTTTTCTTCTGGCAACTTTTCGAGACACAGGTTATCACGTATGTGTTCAAATTACGATATCAAATGCTTTAAGCTGAGCGTAAGCTTTTTGTGACTCGTAGATGAACGCCTTGTGTAGCACGATTTTAATGGTTTTTAATAACTGGTTCTCATCTAGTTGATAGTCGACTACCGGATTTTCTAGACGATATTGATCCCTATAAACTATGACTATCCCCAGGAAATCAAATAGGGGAAATAAATGAGTATGGAAACTGAGGAAATGACGAAGAGATAATTAAGATCATACAAAGCGAACAAAGCAGGCGAATTAACATAATAGCAAAACAAGTTAATATTTGCATGCGAGCATTTACTAAACGCATAATTGTGACCTCTATCACTCTCCTCTCCGTTTCGGTTATTTAGCCGTAGGGTTGATTACGACGCGTGCTCTTCGTTGCACAACAACAACTCAACGATCAAAGCACAAGAAAACTTTGCATCACTTTCAGTAATCGATACGCATATTTGATATAGCTTACCTATATATTTGTTTATTTATTTACTTGTTCGTTATACCCTTATCAAATTAACATTTCATACACCTCATTTCTTTTGAAAATCGATTTGAAATTATCAGAAATGAGTTTCTCACAGGTTTATCTCTTCATCTGGTTTTGGTTATTTGGTATCGCATTGTATAATGCTGGAAATTTTTTGTACTGGTGCTTTTTATTGCTATCTGACGAAAGACGAACCAATTTTGTGGGTTCCTACCTTAAACTTCTTCAACTAATCAACGAAGAAGATGTATCAGGTAATTTTGTTAAAAGCTAAAGATGAGTTAGCTCCTGAAGCTATGAGAAATCCTAAGAGTTCCAAGTATATTAAGCTAAAAATCTGTCATTTTTGATTTCAACAACCTGAATAACATGGAAGCTTGTAACCTTGTTTAATTTCCTATAATTTATTTATACCATTTGATTCTTCCAGATCAACGTATGCTTGAAAATTTTGCGCAGAAGTCCTTACGACCTGACGGAGTTTTCATTCTTCACCTCATTTCGAAGAATGCCGGTGACATCATTACCACAGACATAATCGCTACATTATGGAAAAAATTTCTTGAAGACGAATCAAAAACGGTAATTCCAGCTCAGTCAGTTACCAAACCTCCATATCACGAGGTTTACTCTTTATCACTTTGTGAAATTGAGCTGCATTTTCCAATTTTCATCTATTTTCACTTTCTAAGTATTCCACCGAACTCTCCTAATTAGTCTAGTCTGTACAGTACTAATTTTGTTACAATCAGACTTTGTATTGATCAAGAAAAAACGCAATTCTTTGCTAAGCATACGGATCGGTGCACGGATAATCTCTCTTTTAAGAGTCAAATTCAAAATAGAACTTTAACGATTTGCAGGTAGAAGCTGCAGCTCCAACACCGGAAGGCATTGACGAGTTCAAAGAACAACTTGACAAATATCCACTTAATTAGTTCCGGAATTGATGAGACGAGCACTATGCTCACACGTTCAAACACTGCCTGGATGTTCTCACGAACATTCTTAGGAATAGTCTTATCATGTCGAGTCTCTCTTTTTGATATCAGGCTTTCAACTGCTTATGAATTGCCTTATATGTATATCGATAAACATCACACATATTAGTGATTCAAATAGAAACCGATACGGTCAGTTGTTAAGTAAATAGGTGTCATTGACATTTGTTCTATTGTTTTTTGTGACTATTGTTACTTTATTGTTTAGTTTACCTTTTATGAATTTTTCTATTTCATTCTTTTAGAACGTTTGAGCTCATATACACATTCACTTCATATTTGAGTTCAAGCCTTCCGTGTAACAGGTTTAACACCCTCATTCATAGAATTCATAGGTTTATGGACTGTTTTATTCAAGAATTGAAAAAAGTTTCGATTTCGATATATACATCATAATATAAATACACCCTAATATAAATAATAATTTGGATAAACGGTTGTTATTATTTCTTATTCTCCACCTCACATTCGTTTTTTCCATATTTGTTTCCGTCTCATTTTTCTCTTCTGTTCAGCTGAAACTTTTCCTCTGGCAAACATTTTCTTTTTCAAATTTATCCTCACATAGTTGCCTTCTTGTTTCTTTGACTTGGTAGCATTATTGAGGATACGCCTGGAAAAACATTTACGATGACCTTGAACAACCCAAACTGTTCTAATTTGCAAGTAATTGTTTTAATAACGTTTATAGATCTGCAACAGTATGACAACTAACATAATATTAAACAGACAAACGATTGCGCATTCAACTAACCGTTTGATTACCTTTCTTACCACATGTCCCTTCTCGGGGCTACAAGTCTCAACCACATTTTTCTCAGATCTGAAAATAATGTGCTAAACACTGTACTCATCTTGAAATATGACGACTCACACTGCAATCTCTTCTGGTTCAAACGGTTCTGATATCTCTTTTCGTTCGCGTTTCTCTGGTGTCGGTAGTAGTAAATACTTCGCGTTCTTAACGATTTTGTAGAAAACGATTATTCACTTTGGTCAGTGAAATAAAGACTAGAGCATAAAAAAATAAAAGCAAACGTGTCAACGTCGATGGCTCAAAATGAATCGTAGTGAAGCAATCATTTCATTATGTTCAAATATCTCAAAACTCAGTATAAGGACCTATGGCGTTCAAACCTGTACTGAAAGTCGTTTATTTGAGCAAGGCCTTCTTGGTGAAGAGATAGATGTACGTGTCGATATACTCTTTTGAGGGCTTATTTCTCCCCATGCAGCTGATTGCCCTACATATTCACTAGTATATTTGAGAATTAACGATTGTTATCAATAACTAACACTCAATTATACTTCATCTCTTCGAATCTATACAAATTTCAGATTCCAATTTCTTGAGATTAAGAAAATGACCAAGGATTATTTGACGCCAAATATCCTTAGTATTCAAAAGATTACAATCACAAGGTAAATATAAACCAACCTTTCTCAGGAGTGTCAAACAACGAAGTAAATGTAGGAAGCGTCTGTAAATATAGCTTTACATGCGTATCGAAGACATGTTATATCGGTATTCTGAACTAACCAAAAGTCCCTTTAAAGGCGATTTTGTCAACTTTACAGGACTATAAGATTTCAACTTTCCAATTCCAATCCCGTTTATTTTTGACTGAGTATCCGCGATTTTGCCTAACTTGACCTGAAATTGAGTGAGGTATGCGTGATTCAAGACGCATCGGAAACTCCATATTCTCACTACTAGTGTTAATCATAACCTTTCAGGATTCTGAATAAAATTTAGCAATGCTCCATAAAATATGCACCGGTGAGAGGACGCATGTTCTAGTTGAAGAGAACAACACTTTATTGGGGTTTATCCGAGTTTGTATGCCTGAATCCTCACAATGTTTACGAATTTTCGATGTTCTCTTCTTCACTGGGCTATTCTCTCCACTGTCTAGACGTGGTCGTTTCAAACGAACTTTTGGTTTGTGTGTTGCAATGCCTTTTGAAGATGATGTAGCAGAAGGACAGCCAGCAAAATACTCATCTGGAAATTAGTTAAAATGTACAAATATCGAGATTTATCCGTCTAATGGGAAAACAGTACGAGCATATTACTGTTTTTACATAGTAGGAAAACTAGTTAGTCTAGATTATCAACTCACTTCTATTCATTCAAAAAGTGTTAAATGCATAGTTCTGCTATATATTCAAAGTAAGAAATCGATATTTTTGAAACAAAAATGATAATAGCCTATATGTGCTTACATCCATTGCACAGAACAAAAAAAAGCATACGCCATCTAAGTGCTAAATCGCTTATTTTCGATAATGAAAACAATATTAGTTAATGTATATTTCAATTAGTGCTATTGCTTCGTTGACAATGCTGCAATTACAAATTAAATTTCTCTTTCTGCAAATTAGTTGTATTGTTTGATCTACCTCAAATTCGTGCTGATATCGAACAATACAACGACGCGTTGCAGCAATAAGGCAATATGACTTTGCATGTTAATGTTATACTCATTTAATATTGACAATAATAGAGAATTCGCTTCAACGACAAAGTCATTATTATTCCTTCAGCATATAAGGATGAATGATTACTCCGTCATTTGAAATACATGGTAAACAAAAAAACAATTACCCATACTTCATGCTAAATCCTTAATTTGAGTCAAATATAAAACTTAGATGAACACTTTTAGACGAAACCACATCTTCAAGGATAAAATCTTAAACTAAGACAGTGAAAATCACTGCTTTAAACCAAATGTTCATTACTAAATCACATAAGAAAGACTAGTGATTTCGAATTTCAAATTCAAAAAAGAAAATTTTGATTCAAACAATCATCTGCGTTTTCGTAATAATTCAATACGAACAGGAATACTTAGTCATATATGGAATTATATTAAATACGTTGAACCTCATAGTTTAGTCAATGACTCGAGGATAAAACACGACAATAACTCATATTTCATTACCTAGGAAAAATCTTTCAGTTCAGTACACTATTATAGAAAGTAATGCAGAAAATTGCTTTACTTTTAGTTGAAAAAAAATCAGATTTCTTTCTGAAATATATGTTGGCCTCATAGTATACAAAGAACTGAGGATAAGAGATCAAAGAAAAGCCATGAAGGAACATTGTCTGAGACATATCCTGAAAACTGAAAAGTTAATTTAGAATATTATCGTATAAGATCCTAAGACTTACGCAATACAAACAAAATATGGATAAGAAGAGTATTTAAGGGTACTTTCGCTAAAAGTACTTGCTCTTACTTGGTCTAGATTCGCTACAAAGAACGGATAAATGGATTAAAATGAGGATATTATAGAAACCACTTGTAATATTACTTCTACTATAGCGATTTGTTCGAAAAATGACGTCAGGCAACACTACAATTTGCAAGGCTTATGTCATTTCAAATGCAATGACAAATCAAATACGCTTTTAACCGTTTTGCCTTTATAAATCGAAAACTTCTCATAGTGATATGAGTTCATTCTACTTCGATATAAAGATACAAATAAAGTGCTTATGTTGAGTCCTCAAATCTTACTCGTAAAACTGCGTTAAAATTTCAATTATATGAAAAAAAATTAACAAATGCTTAATAAATTTGCCTCCTATTTATTAAAATGTTCTTCACAATAACATATTGTCATAATAGATCTTATACAACACAATATCTTTATAAAATAATAACATATGTATTGAAGAGGAATAATACACCTCAGAGCTAGAACAGTTGAAAATATGTACTGATGGTTCATTTCGATCAACATACGCAAAAAAAAATGTGCCATTTTAACATAACAGAATTAGAGAAAACCAGAGGAAATAAACAATGGGAGAATATACGAAGAAAAATGAAATAGTATCTGAACCATTTGATATTGCTTCACTCACTTTTCACATGACTAGGTGCCAAGCTATAATCACTCTTTGTAGGTTTTCGACCATGTATTTCCACAAAAGCTGCAGTCCACTCCAACACAGTTGGCATGCTTGAAAGAACAAGACATTTTCGAGATAGACAATCAATTAAGCAGCAAATCAATATCGGTGTTAAGACATCAGAAGCATAGATGAAGCATACAAAAAACACTCGTATACGCTATGTATTCGCTTGTTTTGCAACTTTACGAACTTTGCAATTAAATTAAAACGGCGGTTACCATGAATGTGGTTGTAAAACTAATAACAAATAAGATTACGAAAACACATTTCTTTATACGATTTAAGGATAACCCTTGCAGCAAAAAAGAGCCTGGAGGCACTAGGCGATGCACGTAAAATGCACATATATATATATATATATATATAACGTAAATGATATATATATATATATATATATATATATACTATAGTAC
>KN716202.1:310848-330376 GCA_000816705.1 Dictyocaulus viviparus | reverse complement strand
AATTGATGACGGTGTAGAAGTTTTTTGTTCCTATGAAAGTCATCATGAGGTCGTCATTTCATGACAAACAAGTAGCATAGTAAACAAACGAAAATTTAGTATTATTAAGTGTAAAAATAACTGTTAATATTAATGACGTGTACTCACACAAGTAACGATTGGATCCATGTCAACTCGTAGACAAGGAAAGTTGTTTTATCCTCAACAATTTTCCTCCTCACGCTGAAATTAACAATAGTAAAATTACATCTCTAAAAACACTTTTAGGCAATTGGTGTCATTGCTAGCGATCGTATTACGTTTGTTATTGCCATATGTGTAGCAAAACGCCGCACACTAATTATTAAGGCGACAGTGTGGAAAAATATACCAATTCTGTATGAGAATTAGTATTATAAATAAAAAACACTAGAACATTTTCCAGTATGAAATCTAATCAATGCATCCACATACTCAGCCAGCACTGGTGACGAGAATAGTGCGAAAGGAGAAGATGAATGGTAATATTTTAGTAATGCAATTACTCTCTAAAGAAAATATGATCATCAGCTCAAATGATCTTTCCTCTTCCTCCAAGTTCTCATATTAATCATAACGTTTTTTTTTTCATGTTGGGCAAAATGATAACAAATGGCTGCCATTTTTAACGACGCTATTCACACTTCTTTTTTTCCCACAACCTACTCGCCGAGGTTCGATGGTGCATGAATCAATCGCTATTCTATAAAAGTTAAATGGTTATCGATTGAAAGTATATTTACTTGAGAACCAAAACATATCTGATTTTGTTTGAACACGTTAAAAATTAAGCGGTACAATCACTCAAGTATCATAGCGCTATCGAACCCAAGCCAACATATAGATAGTAAATCACTAAGATCAGCGTCATATAATAAACTGATTATGGAAATATCATAATATCATTATTGGAAAAAACGTTATTCGGAGTATGTCACCATGAAACCTCATGATAATACTCACTCAAACCCGACTAGAATCGACTACAAAACATTAATTCTGCTGCTTTCGCTTTTTGCTTTCCTCCTATGAATAACCAACTCAATTTGAGAGCATTTACTTTCAAGCCACCTACGATAAATAAAAAATCCATGAAATTGAAAAACAAGTAATTAGTGGAGAAAGAAAATTATGATTGCCATGTCTATTTGTTTAGTAGTTCATTTGTAGTTCTAGATGACTAATTGACAAGAATTCCAGATGAGTCAGTCAATCACTAGTGAGGCGACTTAACAACAATGACGAAGACGGAAAAACGTTACGCGATTTCGTCTGGTTGTTATGGGACACGACGACGAAGCATATTGGATCAATCAGCTGTTATATGATTTAAGCCGGAAAAAACATAAGTATCAAAAGTGTATTCGATAGAGAAACCTCCAACAGGATTAAGCTTTATGAAAAACCCTATCAAATGTGAAAAGAATCCAGATGGAAGTTCAAGTGGAGAGAAACGAAATACGAAATAAACAAAAACGTTTTCATTTGTTGATTTGTTGAGCAATAACGTTTTCTTATACCGTAACTTCTATTGATTTCTGGTCAAATAAACATTTCAAGTTGAACAACGATGACGATTCGAACTAATGACAAAAACAAACACTCAATAGAATAATTAGATACTCATTAGTCTATCCTTGAATTTTAAAATGTCAAGCAATCAAACTACTTACATCCTTTAGACAATATAAATGTTTGCATTAGCAAATCCTAACGGCAAAAGCTTCATCCTGTACGTAATTTGAAATGCATAAATAATATAATAATTTGATAACTAGTAGACTTACTATAACATTACTAAATCTCAGTTGTAAATGAAATCTTGTTCAAGTAACGAATGAGACTAACGAATGAGTTATAAATAAGTAAATAAATAAATAGTAAATAAAGCAATTGCATTCAAAAAATTGAGGTCAAATACAACAGATGTGAAGAGATGAACACGGTTGACTATGAAATACGATCCCAAAAAAAATTGACAAAACATCTTTATGGAATCTATCAAGAGTCTAAAAAGATGAAAATAAATGACACTTAACCTTGAATAAACACTAAGAAAAAACTCTTGCAGAGATCATATTTTTTGAACTTCGGTTCGTTCGAACTTTCGAGTGTGCCCACAATTACGTCACCGTGTATCGCGTCATAGATGCACGTCACCGCGCGCGGCGTGGCGGCGACCGCCCCCGCTGCGAGCCCCGCAGCCGCCGGTAGTGTCCATATCGCGTGCGACCACCCCTGCGTCCCTGCCGCGCTCTATCGGCCGGCCATTCGCAGCAGCGCTCGCAACCCGTCGAGCTTCATACATTCAATGACAGCTCGCTGAGAGACAGCAGACGCTCAGCTGCCAGCCTTCTAGCCGTAGCTGTATTCGAGCAGCTTGATCGTCGCCATCGTCTTTGGCGATCTGGTGCTATTCACTAGATCGACCGTTAATTACATTGCGACGTCTAAAACTCTACGCACATCTCCTCTACTACATATATATTGGCTATGAATTCATTAGAATTGGACGATGATGCTTTTTACATATGCACTGAGATGTCACCACGTTGCTTTGTTGTTCAAAAGGTTTGTACACAACCAGTTATATTCATATCACTATTTTTCGTGAGTAATTACATCGCATTGCCTCTATTTCCTCACAATTCTATGTTTTTCTTCTAAATCTCTTATAAATTGAACCTCATATACGCTACGTTCAACGTTCCGCGTCTTTTGTTTCACTTTTTTGTGTTCGCAGTTTTTTTTTCAATAAACAAATATCATCTTTACGATCTCAGCTCTCTTTGAATACTCATACTCTATTTGATTTCCCAAAGCTTTTTGTGGATAGGTTTTTTATGAGCACTTCATAACTTTGTTGCCTTTTAAAAACAGTAAATAGGCTTTAATTATGAGAAACTATTAGAGCATTGACCTCAGAATCCGAGTTCGAGGTTGACTAATGTTCTTTTCTCTATTTTTTTTTCGAATAGCCGTGTCCTTGTAACTAAAATAGCGATTTTATACTTACTAGTTATTCTAGAGAATATGACGCATAATATAAGCAAGATAAACTTCATATAAACGTATAAATTGCTTTATCACTATATAGGTATAAGCTGAATAGCTTATGTAGATAAGGTAATACCTCAGTACCGACTTTAACTTAATGTTACTTACCTTTGTGGCGATAAATTTTAGTGAATCTTCATGATAGCTTAGCAAGATGAAAATCATATTTCGCAGAACTGTCTCCAAACGTAGCGAGTTCAACTTCCAAATCTACCTGATATGTATTGAAATCAGTCGATCGATCAGTTATTGATTATGGACTGCTCCAAGCATCATTTTACATGTCATGGCAGCTCAATTGTAAATTTTCAACATGTTGCCAATAACACTTATCTGTGATCTATTACCCTCGGCATCCAATAAGTTTTTTCAAAAACCTCGTGTTGCTCAACAAAGAAATAACTGTGACTGACTGAGTTAAGTCTTCTTTCACTTTACTCTTATTATTGGAATGGAATAGATCGGTTACCTAACCATATTAATAAGTGAGGATTACTGAAACACGTGTACCTCTTTGCAGATATCCCTGCAGATTTTTAATTTTTCTGAACTATTCGTTACTTTCCCAACTATAATTCTACTCATAAGTGAAGTGTGTTGTGTCAATATGAGTGATGACATTCATATATAGATAACGAGTTCTTAGTAGTAATTTTTTCATTTCGTTTTCCACTATTGGTTTCATACTCATATTGCTTAATGAGAAGGAGGTGATCTCCGTCCTTATATCATAACGCTTTCATGTTTCTATCGTGTGTGGTTTGATGTTTCTTTGAATCTTTTATATCATATTGAACTGCTAACAGGTTTATCCTCGTTCTGTTTTTTGAGTATGGTCGCCTTGAAATTATTTGTCAAACAAGTAATGTGCTTGTAACGCTTGAGAGAACTCACTGTTTCTAAGAATGAAGTTATAGTTGGAAGAATACAATGTCAAGAGGTCGTTGTTACTTAGAATTCGATTTGAATCAAACATGACGTGATACTGAAGGGAAGGGAGCAGTAGCTTCAACGTTCTATTTTGGAATATTTCATGTCATTATGTTCTAAACGAGTTAAGTATTCTATTTTTTTTCATTGAAAAAAATCGATTATCCAATTTTTAATACATTCTTATGGATTATTCAACGTTATGTTTTGCATAGAATTATGAGCATCCAATAATGATTGCTTATTCGTGAATATGTGACATATTTATTCTATACTCTCAGAATAATTAAGTTATTTAAATGCTATTCAATTAGTCGAGCCTCCACTAGATGGCTAAAATATGCAACTGAATATGAAAAGCTTCGACTTAGAAGCTTTCTTATATCTTAGCTTATATCTGTTTCAGGTAACAATATTAGTACTTCGTCGTAGAGTTATTACGTATGTTACGTGTATGTTATTAAGCTGATGTTACGTATTTTTCTTAAAGAACGAAGTTTTTTCTTAAAGGATCAAGTCGTGTTACTGCTCTTCTCTTATCTTCGTTACCATTCATTACAAATTGTTTCAGGATGTATATTTGCTTTGAGTATAATTAGTCCTCGGCTTTTTTTCCCTTCAACCGAACCTCACTAGATAATAGCTGCTTCTTTCTAAGACATCAACTGTTTTTTTTTCTTTCTGGTTACATTACGGACATTATACGTTTGGTTTAGGATCACTTCATTGTTGCCAAACTTTCGTTTTATTTCTCGATTCAAATAATCGACTTAATTAGATTTGTGCTTAGTCCATTTATTGCAGGACATGAATGCATTACTTATACACATGAATAATATAACAAGATGTAAACAACTAGAACTGTTTCATGAACGCTTTGACTCATATAATGAAATGAGGAAATGAAAATCATCCTACTATACCGAGCTTATCACTCTGAAATTAAGCTATACTTTGTGTGTACGTCGATTTATACGCTATCATTGGTATATTTTCGTCTCTCAAATGATTTCAACTTGCTTTTTCTATAAGCATTGGTGTGATCTACCTCTGTAGAGATGTGCCACCCATTCATTTTAATGGTACAGTGATGTTTCAATAGGCTTGATTGATTTGGGCCGAACTTGAACCCACGTATACGGTATCAATCCGGCGTATCATTGTGGCACCGTCAACCAATGCGATACGCGACCCATATAGAATTTTTTCTTTTAATTTTTTTAGCGTTGAAAAACAAGTAGGGGCTTAAAGAGTTAAGAAATTTGTCATTACTATTTCATCACATCATTATGCATCTTGTGATAATGATTCGCATAATAAATGCCTTAGGAGATGATAATTGTTTGGTAGCTTCTCATTATACAAAACTTTCAACACATGTATTGTCTAAGCACTTTTTCATTCGTCTTCTTGACTTTCTTAAGACAACTTTTAAGCTCGAAGTTAAACATTTAAAATGCAAAATAATTCAGTTTGTGCAGAATGCAAAACAAGTTATAAGATTAGCTTTTTGTTCGTCGTCATTTTAACAATTATGTAGTTGTGTTGCTGAAACATCGAAAATGGTTTTGGGCAATGTTCGTTCGTTTGATGGATTGAGCGTAAAGTATTAGCATATTGACTAAACGTTTCAATAGTCTAATCCATGCTTTGTTTACGAATACAAACTATTGATATCATAGCGGTGTTTGTTCAATTCGGCTTTCATCTCTAAATAAATCGTTGGCGGTTGATAATGCTTTTCCTTTGGCGGCATTTCTTCTACAGATAACGCCAGTTACGTATTAGAAGTGCTTCCAATATCAACCAATTTACATAATAGTCTTATACAAGATTGTGTGTCATCTACATCAATCTGATAATCTGAATCCGATACAGTTCAAAGCTAGAGAACTGGAAATAAAAAAAATGAGGAAAGTAAAAAAAAAACGCAAGGTTACGAAGAAATACAATTAAGTGCCTTTTCATTGCTTAATCATCTTAGAAAAATCTTAGAATCTTTGACCACTACTCATTTTCAACTTTATTCGTAAACATAAATATTACATGCGTCACATCAAAGAGTTGACGGATATTGAGGCAATCCCAATATCATCTAATGATAAAGAAGAAGAGTTCTGTCATAACTTGTTGTAAGTAGATGCGAAAAATATGAACCTAAAGTTTTTCTGAGGAATTTCTTCAGTCTACCTCTGTTTATCCTCTCACTCCGAAAATAATTCAAAATTCAGCATCGTATATTGACTAATGATTGAATGAGAATAGCAAAAGCTGCAGGCTTCTAACAATAGGTTGTTTTCTATCTAAAATTATTATCTTTCAACATATTCTGTACTCTGTATTTTCAATAAATGTTCAATTAAATTGGTGATAGAGTCAATTAGCTTAATAGCTTTGAAAACCCGATTAATCATCAGTTTTGTTGGCGAACTGACATATGACTTTTTTTTGGCTAAATAACATTTTTATCTCTTATTTGACTGAGCTGTTGAATTTCATACTAGTTAATTTTTTCAACAATAAAATATTCCTGGATAATCCAAGTAGAAAAAACAATGAGAATATATTCACTTAGGGTGTACCGTTGTAACTACGTTGCATACAAACGTACAGACTGGCAAGATAAGTCGCCTTCGAGCTTTACGCTTAACATCAAGAAGCAATATGTATGGCTGATAAACTGATAACTAGACAACTCATCACTCCCATTGAACTGTGTTAGTTTTAATTTTCAAGTGACATTAGAATTACGGCGCGCAGATTAGAAGGTTGACAATACGACAGCTCTATTCATTAAGCTTAGCCATCACTTTCATGACAAATAGCCACTATTTTTGGTTTTTGTGCAGTGCTTGCACTGTAGTTGTGTGAGCGGTTGTCTTCTGAACTGTACAGTACAAGAGGAGGTAGATAAATTTGATGAATTCCAAAGCGATTAGGCAAAACATTTTAGATTAACTGAACACAAGAATCGTTTCTATTCATTATGTCCAGATTATATTCCCCTACGTAGAACCGTACAACAGATCAGTGATGCAAATCACGGTGTTCTAAGTCCAGTTTTGGCTTTTAAGATATAAGCTTGTACAATTCAGTTAGATTTGGAATTATAAGGTCATGTAGTGCAGTGCTAAATGGCGCTGCAATGATGCAGAAAGACCGCTGTCAAACCTATCACAATCGTCGTCTCTTATTTCGGGAAGTCGATACCATAAAAATCTGAGAAACTTAAGTACCTCTGTGTAGGTAGGGATAGCTCGCCACAAGTTATATAGAGCATAGTAGCATTCAATCACTGCCACCATATCATTCTCAAGACCAAAGAGCAGGTGCATTCCACAGTGGTCAATCAATGCCAGAGCTTATCTTACTGTAAACCAGGCGATGAAAACATTCCTCATCTATGTGATACTCTGTGACTGAATTTGCATAACAAATTAATGCATATGACAAAGAATCAAACTCTTGGCCACCTTCCTTCTTTGTCAGAAGGAAGGTGGCCAAGAGTTGAGGCGTAGCAAACTTGATCTTAACTAAAAAAACTCAAAACTAAACTAAACTTAACTTGAGTTTAAATCATTCACCAAAAAATATATTGGTGAGGCCAACAGGTGCCCTTAGATGCTGAGGTGAAACCCAGAGTGAATAACCCATTAGACAAATATGAGGCGCAAAAACCTAGCATAATAATTTTTAAATTGACCACTGCGATACTTTCTCATAGAACAAAAGCATCAACAACCATCAGAGTTGTGGAAGTGTATTGAATTCGTTCTACATAACGAAAAATGAAAGGAAGAGAACTGTGCCTCACTATGACGAATGATTTAAGTTCATATCTGCCGTTTTTCTAACATGAAAAGGACAGTACTGTCGGTCTTTTGAGAACCTACACCACAAAAGACTGTGTTCATCTCTAGGCTATGGGGAACTACGTACAGTGCCTGAATCTTGTGGAAACTGCTTCATTGTTTTTTATGTAGATTTTGGAACTGTTTTCTTCGGCTTAGTCAAACGGATTGTGATTACAAACCTTGCAAATTCTGAGGAAAACGATATCGTCTAAATATCTGTATTGTGAATGAGTAGATTACAATAAGAACCTGCTGTTAGCTTAACAAAGAAAAAAATCGATTACGTTTAGTGATACAGAGATTAATGAATGAGTAATCGATGAAGAGTGCTAGAGGCGGTTTAGTTTTGTATTTTAATATTTCGTATAGTATAGATTATGACGTATTGGTAAAAACCTTATACAAAATACTTAGCGATGAGCTGACTAAGCAAAAGCATTGGAGCATGCATTATCGATTTGCTATCACATCAGCTGTTCATACCGATCGTATTTTTCTGTTTTGCATTTTACTATATTGATATTCTTACCGTATTTCTTTTATATTTAGACGTTTGTGTTTATTTCACTTTACTATCCTGCCTTGCTTCAAAATGATATACCTGATGACTAATGTTGACAAAATAGTAAGTACTTTTTGAGTAGAAAATTTGTAACTATAGGTAAAAATGGTTAGATTTTACTATTGAATTGAGCACGAGAATCGGTATGATCGTTTGAAAGTTTCACAACTACATTCCTGTTAATCAGAATAATCTTGTACGTTCAGTAAGTAAAGAAGAAAGAGACAATATTCTCACAGTACTTCTGTAGTACTGTCATATTTTTATTACCTCTAGTGTTTAGATATTTCTTACCATCGTTGCTTTTTGGTAGAGTAATTCATTAACTAATATATCGATTTTTTCAAAGATAGTTAAGATGTCAAGTATGTAGAAGGCAAAGAGAAGACTGATTAAGCAATTGTTGTTAGCGTCATTTCAGCTTCTATGCAGCTACACAAATGTCACTAATTTTTCATTGATTTTTATTTCGACACTCAAATACCATCACGCTGCAACATCTGACTGTGGCAGCATGGCTTTAACATTAACACAATTAGAATAGAAGCAATTTGGATCATCAGAAGAAGATTCACATCCGTAAATCTGATAGAAAGGGTAGAAGGAAACTGTTTACTGGAGAAGAAAAATGGAATGCTACAAGTAATTACCATCTCCAAAACTCCGCGTTCCATGTAAAGGTTTTCATCGATCGTTCAGTTACGTGTTGTCAGCAACAACAAATTATAAAGCTGCCTGGAAAAGTGATAGTGTGAGGCTAATGTCGTAATGCTAGATAATTAATAGCAGTGTTGTCTACAGTAACATCATTCCTCATGGACGATTCTAAAGGAAGAAAACGTATTTCATTGATCGCTCATCAGTAATACTTCGCATTCATGATTTCATACAATTGCAAAGCTATGAGCTGTTCAGAAGAAATCTGTCGAAGGTATGAACGAACTTCGAAGTTACATCGTTGTATATTAATTGACTATGATGTTTTTTGCTATCGTAGCAAATTTGTTTTCATGAAACTCTGCAGTACTGTTCGAAAAAAGGACTGCATTATTAGCACAGCAAAAGAACAGAGTTGATCGCAAATATAAGATTTTTCAATTTCCTGCTCACTCGCTAATGAAGCTAATATTCAAGCTTCATCCTCATGAATGGAATGACGGACAATCATAGGTAATCAGCACAGTTCATCTATGCGCTTCATGTAATTTAGAGCGTTTCCTCTTCATCATTCTTCGTCAGCAAATCATCACCGAACCAAATTACACTGTTCTTACTTTCTTTAACTTTTAAAAAAGCTCAACATAAAATTTTTAAAGAACCAACTCAGCGCAGCCGTATTTAAATTCATAAAAGTAAGCTTGTTGCCTTAAGTAAGCAATTGATTGCCGTGTCATGGCTATAAGATGTTTTTGGGTAAAAGTCATTTTGATTTCCACGTGGAAAACTTGTTAACATTGAAGCTATACGTGCTCAAGGCTTCGACCACTGTGAAAAAGACGTAGCTGTTTGCTGTACGGTGCATTTGTATTGTACGAATCGTAGAACTATGCTGGTCATCGATCTCAATTTTTTTGCCCTCGGAAACACATTGGTACTCTTTACCATCGTAGAGTCTACTCGTCGCTTATACGTTCCGCTGTATTTTTTAACCAAAGCGTCTCATCCATTCTTGTTTTTTGATGCTTTATTTGCATCTTTTGTTGGATTGCGTTACAATGGAAGGCATTTGAAATACAAATGATGTGCTTTGTTTTGTTTTTGCTTTTCTTTTGCCCTGAGGGCTTGATTAATTGTAAGAATCAGGAGTCGTCGGATTCCATATTCGAAATGGTCTGTTTCATTTTCAAAGATATCACTTTGCTATGAGCGAATTTGCTTTTATTTACTATTACTAATGTGTTGAGCATAGCTATTTCTTCGCCAGCGTCCGCGTAATCAATAAGGTATTGTTTATTGCTTCTTTTGTTGATTCACTTTGTTGAAGCCTTTTCAAAGCTTGCTTAGTAATTGGATTGGAACCCATTCATTCGCCACCGCTTCCTTGATATTAATTACATCTTTCTGTTAATCTTTCTTTAAAGTAGTTCTTTTTTTTGCCGCTCAGTTTCACGTTTTTCTAAAAGTACCTCTTCCTGAGGTTCGTGAATGTTAGTGACTGATGCAGTTTGTGGACGTCAAGCTACTTTCTGTTCAACACACGATTAGCTACTACAACTAATGAGCTGGTTGTTATTGTTGCAAAATTCAACTCGTCCTGCTCTGCACATAATAATTGCATCCGCCGACTTACTCTTTTTTGATCACTTCCTCGCTCTTCGTTTGGAGAGTGAATGTTTTGTAATGGCTTTGCCATACTCCCTTGTACACTGTCGCTGGTTTCAGTTGTCATTATTTAGTGCAGTACGTCTGTTCCTGTTTTCTGAGTTCCAGAATAGGAGCTAATGATAAGCTTATTGTTTTTGTCAATAGAGCAGCATGTTTGAAAGCATTCTTCTCAATATTTGTTCTTGTTCCTTCTATAGTCTAGTTTTTTCTAGTTTCTGGTTTAACTGAAAATTTGCTCATAGCTAGCTTTTTGATGGCGAATAAGATATAAGGGTATCTTTTTACTTGATTCTGTCGTTATTTCTGAGACATTGGTTAAGTATTACTAATGATTTTCTCAATCCTGTGGTGTAAAAATGAGTGAAATTATCCATTTGTTCCTCATTAAGTTCTTCATCTTCGCTGATATTATTCGCACGTCTGCCGAATCAATTTTCAATTTAATGAGTAATATTCTACTCTCCTTCCTCGATTCTAATTTAAACTAACCCGCTGCTTTTATACGTTGTTATACTCGAATACACCTAAATGGTAGTTGTTCAGAAATTGCCTAGTAATTGAAATTTGACGTTTTACTTCATATGTTATCGTAGAAGTTTGATTTATATTGCTGAAGTATTGAGGAATATATTCTGCCCACGCAATAGCTGCCCTTGGCCACTTGTAGCAGTAGTAAAATTAAGTGAAAAAGATCAAATTGAGTGACTGACTCATTCTTTGGCTTAACCAGTGTATCATAAAGTAAAGATAGAGTATTTAATCGTTATTAGTTGTGGTTTCAAATTGGTTGAGCAGTTTCTGTACCCGACATTAGATAATTCGATGGTCTTCGACTTGTAGACATTCTTGCAAAGGAACGCATTATGCACATCATGCCGCCACGCGGGATTTGTAAACAGTGGATAGTGAATATAGACTGTACCATGTAGAAGACGATAGATTCTGTTGCCGTTTCACGATTAGAAAAAGGATTACAATAATATAATACAATATAACTTGACATCATTTAAGAAAACTGAATGAATACTGCTCTTATACGATAAGGATTCCATTCATACTTCTTGATTACAGGGTGTTTCCATGTAGTACTATAGAAGATATATTAATCTGGAAGCATGTTCAGAATTCATATAACCTAGCGTTAAGATAACATAAGATGAGCTTTGACGCTGATCAATCTCTATTCAGGATGCGCCTACGCATTTGTGCTCAACGCGATGTCCTAGAGATGATTGAATGGAAGCGTGGTCTACACAGTGACTTGAGCTGACCTCTCTTTACAAACTCATTCTGCTGATCCTACTCAATTCTCTCTACTAACAACCTACCGACTTTGGAGAGAGGTGGCTACGTGTAGGCCTGAGGACGGATGCGAGCTGGTGCATTAAATCGTGGGCTTCTTATCAGTGTAGCAGCTCCACCATTGCGCTATGCGCCCCAATATTATAGCACTAGTTTGAAAGCATAAGAGATTCTTAATACAGTAAAGAATGTCTTCAACATCAAATTGGTGGTTAACTGGTAAAATATTTGTCCGATTTTCGACTAATACACCATAAAGCAAAAGTATAAATTATGTAGCTTGGCCTTAGCAATTCACCGTTGTTGATAATAGCCATCTGGGTTTAGTAATCACCTCTGCTACTAATGTTAAATTATTCAGACGACTTGTAGTTGTAGGCTGTTTTGCTATAGCATACTCACCCACTTAGCTGGCCAGAATACAGTTTTATTGCTGGCACCGACATAATTTACATTTGTTTCTCTCTCGTGCAGTTGTCGTACAAGTCAATGATCTTTCGAACATGGTGATCGAGGTCGATCCCATAATCCTGAATTTGTATCTATCCACGAATACAGATAGTTGACATTTCCGACGAGTACATTCGCCCATCGTTTGAACTGTTGCACAAATGTGCGTTTTCATTCGCTTGGGGTTCACTCCATAGTTTTTTTCGTCCACTCTCATCTGTTTTTCTTATAGTATGTTGCTTCATCTGTGTTTCGCTGTGCTATCGATGTATATTTTGGATCTTAAACATAGGATATGCTCCGAAGATTTAGACTACGCAACCTGGTTACACGTTGGGAGTACCGGCTAATTTAGACATTTTTAAAGCACTCTTTGACTTGTGCGCAACTTACTTGTCATGGTCAAAGTGTAAGTCCACGTCTGCTCCACATATCAGAGCGCCGCTGAGAGGACTGATGAGTAAAAAAGTGGGCGCAGAGTTTTGGGGTCTGTCAGCTGATCGGCACAGCGGCGTTATGAGATAAAATTGTGAGGTAACATGAATTTTCAACCTTCTTCCATAACCGTTTTTGTACAATGAAGCTTTTTGTAATGTTTTTTTTTTCCATTTGAATTACAATACCTGTTGTCAGCTGTCACTTATTGATGATTATTTTATGGATAAGATGAATGTACTTCTTTTTTTTTCTAAGTCTACTTAACGGCTCACTAACTTCTCCGTCATTGTTTTGTAGGATACATCGTTGCTGCTTTAAATAATGTGAAAAGCAAACTTTAATTTTTGATGGCTTGTGGATATTGTATTAATAACTTTATGGATACATTTCAGGCTATTCAAATTGATCGCAGTCAAATTGAGCGGATGGTTGGTGATCTTGATAAGGCTCCTCCACCACCAATCGATGCACCACCTGCTCCTCAGCTTCCTTATTGGTGAATGATTTTTGTCTACTGCTGTTGTTTTTATTTCGATTACTTCACGGAACAGCGTCATTATTAATGTAAACAAAAAGCGTAGTGTTGTTAGGTTCACCACCGAATGCCGCAATAACTTGGTGAATTGTGATGTGCCCGCAATGGCTGGCACAAGTGCACCATCACCGGTTCCACCGCCACTTCCAATGCCGGATCTTAAACAACAGCTGAAGGCTCAACTTGAATACTATTTTTCACGGTAATTTGCTGGCTGTTCTGGTATTGAGTGCTGTTTAATGGTCTAAAAAATGACATGAAGCCTGCAAACCATTTGGGTCATCTTGCCCTTTATAAACATAAACATAAACAATTCCAAATTAGATGTTCCATGCTTGATTTTCGAATTTTTTCTTATCGACGTATGAAGATTTTATTGATGAGCGCAGAATAATGCATATATCTAAGGGCGTTTGCCTATTTATTTACTCTAGTTTTTCATTACTATTTTGTTATGATTGCTAAGATCTTTTCTACATGTTAACCTTTTCCAGTGAGAATGTTGCTATTGCTTACAAACCAATTTTAGACACCCGATTTGATGTAAACAGTCAAACACAAAACTTTTTCCTCGTGTGGGATATGAATCCCCATGTATGCTCTGGTGTGCTACCGATTGTACTATTAAAGTCCTCGCACTTCACTCATAACTGTGAAAATTAGGGGTTCGAGTCCCGCTGGAGACCCCAAGTTTTGTGATTGACTCAATATTATGGAGATATAAGATAAGATAAGCTTTAATGTTGATCAATCTCTTGTGACAGGATGCGCTTAAGCATTAGTGCTTAATGTGATATCGTAGAGTTGAATGTGAGCCTGGTCTATACAGTGACGTGAGTTGACCATTCATTCTTTTGCTAAGTCAATGCTAGTTATCTTATCTAGATTTCTCTGCTACCAATCCAACATCACCAGATGGATGGTGGACTTAGTTGGCCTGGAAGGTGGGGAAAGCCGCCAACTGAAAGAGGTCTGCGTATCATTGTGGCACCTCCACTATCGCGCTACTGTACCCCCGTGGAGATATAAATTACACACACATATATGATTTCTGTAAACTATTACTAAATCACTATAAGCAGTTATTTTTATGTTAATAAACTATTAATTGTTAGCCGGAGATTGTGTTCAGCGACTTGTAATTGATATTGTAATTGGACTTTTAGAGAAAACCTGATTACTGACCGATATTTGCGGTGTCAAATGGACGCGGATCAATTTGTCCCTATATCAATAATTGCTGGATTTCGAAAGATCGTTCAGCTTACTAGTGATTACAATCTTATCTTACAAGTGTTGCGAGGTAATTTCTTTGTATATTTCCGCTATTCGCGAGGAAGATACTCAAATGATTTCGGAGGAAATTATGATTTCTTGTTTCTTCGTTAGAACATACTTACCAAAAAAGACTAGGAAGATTTCTAAATGAGTTTTGGAATATGGTGCACTTTTTCTACACTGCTTTGGTATTTGGTTCTATCTACATTCTTAACACAAATTTCATTGGAAGTGGTGTAGATGTCTGGATCATTTAAACCAATGGGATTGACTGCTTATAGAATCTAATCAAGTTGAAGTAGATGAACGTGGAGAAAAAGTGCGTTCTGTTTGTCGCCGATGTACGATAATATTGAGAGAAATCAGTGAACAGCATAGAGAGGTAAAAAATTTTGCATGCTTGAATAAACTACAGTGTGTCTACCAATGTATGCCAAATTAGGAAGTCGAGAAAATGTTATCTGGTGGTCCACCTTATGTAGATCTCAAGTATGGTCTCAATAACAGTTGGTATGTCACGTTTGACAATGAGGAGACAACACAACAAGCATATCTTCATCTACAAAACATGAACATTACATTCAACAACAAGCCGATATGTGTACGTTTGACCTGACTATTTCTTCTTGATGCCTTTATGTTTAAATCATTCATTCATCCATCCATTCATTCATTTTATTTCATTTCATTCTTCTTTCATTCTGACCTTTAAATGTTTAAAGAATGAGTTTCTTTCATGAGTTTTTTTCATCATTGCTCTATTTTTTCTTTCAGGCCCGCATAAAAGCTGGAGGTCCACCTAGCGAATTATCATCGATAGACAGAATGCCTACGCAGGTCAATGGTTTATAGTCTTATTTGATGATATATCAGCCAGTTTTTAATTGATATCCATTCGAATTGATTTGAATGTGTTCATAAGAATGTACCCAGTACGTTTATATTGAAGGAAATGAAGTGGAGCAATTTCGTGAAAGTTATCTTCTTTGATTGGATTATTATTAATCAATTACCGTAGTTTAAGCTTTCAGTTGACAAACGCATTATTATGGCTTTTAAGAATTTTTGGTTTAAACAGTTTGCTTATACACTTTCATTGAATAACATTCGGAATAATTTAAGTACTCTTATTCTTAGCATCAGAAGGCGACAACATACCTTCAGAAGTTGGTGCTCACATGTTATTCGAGAATGTGTTTTCTACGCTTGTAATTCGAAATGAAATTAGTTCACCTACCGTATATATCTCAATAATGGCGCTAAATTTCTTTATTGTAATATCAGAGGGAAACTGTGAAGTACATTTCTTACAGTACATTTTACATTGTTCTATAATATAAAAACACGTTATTGTAGATACCAGAACCAGTGATCGCTGAACCGCAGCTATACACGCCATTATATGAATTGGGACAACTTCTAGCGAGTTATGGATATGTTCCACGGGCAACATTCAGGCCAGGTGCTGCAGTTGTTCACGTCCAGGATGACCGGCAGCGAATGAATAAACAACACGGACATTCGACACAGCAACGAAATCATAACTCGACCCGTTGTATGACTTTATTTTTATCATTTGTTCTTTTGTGCGAGTTACAGACATGCTATTTGAGCCCTATTTGAGCTCTTTTGTGAATTTTCCAGTCAATAATTCTATATCAACAAAAATTTTATGTTTTTGAAACTTTCAGCTAATCGCATGTACATTCCCGGGACAAATGGATATTCTGTTCATACGAATGGTGGCATTCCTTCATATACATCAACAGGAATAAATGGAGCTATTCCATCGACATCGCAATACACTGGACTCGATCGACGTCATTTTCGTGAACAGAATTCATCACGGAATATTAGAGGATCGATGAGTGGTTGTGCCACACGACGTGGTACTGGCGATCGTGCCTACCATCAAGGTGTGTTGACAGATTACACTATAAACAACGTTACTGTATGAGCAATAACAACAATCGCAATAATTAACTGTGTGACCACACACGACTTCTACATAACTTCTTAGCTTAATTTCTTCTTCACGACATTTTTATCCCGTAACCGAATTTTTCTTTTGATATTCTGTGTTCTTATGCCTTTTCTTATTCGTAGAATCACCGAAGTTTTTTATCCATTTATTGTTGTGCTTTCCTAATACCCTCAAGGCTTAGGTGGTCGTCGAAACGGTGGAGCTAACGGGTCAAATCAGGATTCTCGCCGTCGAAATGAGTATCATAGCAGTGGTGGCGCCACAAATGGACCAGTATTGAGCGTTTCTACTGGAAACCTCAATGCATCTGCTGCTTCGCATGGATCCCAGACTGAAAGGTTTGTTTACCACGTAAAGTATTACGAACCGTTAGTTATCTTTACTCTCTTTTCTTATTTAATTGAACGACTGAAGTAGTGACTGATGGTATGATATTTACTGATAGAATTTTTGAATGTTAATGAGTCAAGTGTTCTTAGACCTCGATATAACAGTTTTCGTCGTGAACGGAATACCGAATGTGATCATTTGTCGACAAATGCTGCTAATACAATTTCAATCAAAGGACGACGCTGGGAAATGGACAGCGAAAGTGGAAATGATGGCAATGTCGATAGAAAGGTGTTTTTGGTGCTCCAATCTGAACTCATCGAAGTTCTTTTGCTCTCATTTCTATTTTGTTAGATGTTAGTGCTAGGACTATGTCTTATCTAAGCTAAATTTGAGTTCAATCTTAATCCCACTTGAGTCATTTATAGATATTTATATTCTTATAAGGGTTGATTTAGTCTTATTAGTATTTATTATAGAATGATTCTAGGCCTCTTCCCAAAGTGGGTGTTCTGCATATTCCTTTGAAGAAAGGGCTTTTCCATCATTGTCGGAACCAAAGCCTGAACCTGAGAAACCAGTTGAAAAGCCCTCATTCAGGTAGGAGATGCGGATTTTTTGAACAATTTATGAACTGTTTGTTTCATCTAACATATTCATAGCAATAAGATTTTTTTTTTTTGACAATTTATGATAATTTTCACTCAATACAACTTCCGAATTTTTTTCTTTCTGGTTTTAAATTTGAAGAATGAAATAGAAAGAATGTTTGTGATAAGTAGGATTTATTAAAGTTATGAGGGAACTATAACTCTGATTCGACAAAATTTTCTTAATAGATTTATTGATTGATAATTTAACATTATCTAGAAAAATTGTTAGTATTATATTGTACTTCTTGGCTAACATTTGCAAATTCATATTTCTAACTAACAAAGTTGACTCTGATCAGAAGTATGTTAGCTTTAAAGTTGAACACTAACATATTTTTCTTCATATATATTAAAACCGATACATCCATCCGGTATGTTAAGACGTCCTTTATGGACATATATCAGAATTTTTCCCTCGATAATTCCTCGTGTTAATTTCACTACAGATACATGTAAATTTCATACTTTCGATGTCGAAATGCTGTCCACCATACTCGAACTGTCATTGAAAAATTGTTGTTCCATTGTTTTCGCAGTGATACTATAAACGATTTTTTGTTAATGTGATGTATTCAATGTAATGACACATTTTGTTATTGGCGAAGTTCTTCTCTCGCATAATAAGAGTAATATTTTTTTTGAACGTTTCGTTATATTATCTTGATTTTATTCGATTGCATTGAATAGGAGAGTAGTCAGTTGCGCAGCTGCTACAGTGACATGCAGTTCTGAATCAGTTCACGACCTCTACCAAACCTACCAAATGTTTCCGAACTCCCTTCGGGGTCGGCAAGCCAAGGCTTATCTTATTTTATCTTACCGTTGACTGTATACGTGTAAATATGCTTGTCCCACTTGTACACAAGAGTAGCCTACTGTTTTTTTTAGCACTAGAAACACGCTATGCATCAGTCGTCTCTTATCTGCACAGCAAATAGCAAATATTGCTACTATCCACTCTATTCTAACCCTTCTGTCACCTATCAGTACAATCAATATCATATCACCCTGATAGGATCAATCTATAAAAGCATAACTCCACTGCACCGCACTTCACTTTTGCTATTTTTGGACACTCTGCTCCTTCTGCTCTTTTGCCTACAACCTTTTGGTCCCTGACTTTGTACTTCGACGTAGTCTTAGACTTGGACTGTGACCTTGTGATGTACCTCAAACTTCTATGAATAAACCTTTATGAAAACTATACAATATAAACACAAACTAACGCATCGATAATGATACAATATAGAGTGTGTCTATGAAAGTGGACCTCCCTGAGAGGAAGTGAAGAGCAAGATATGTCAATTGGTTTGTCGATGGAAGTGTGACTGGAGAAAGACTACAGTCCAAGTCCAAGACTACGTCGAAGTACAAAGTCAAGGACCAAAATGTTGTAGGCAGAAGAGCAGAAGGAGCATAGTGTCCAAAAGTAGCAAAAGTCTAAAAAGAGCAAAAGTGAAGTGTGGTGCAGTGGAGTTATGCTTTTATAGATTGATCCTATCAGAGTGACATGATATTGATTGTACTGATAGGTGACAGAACGGTTAGAATGGAGTGGATAGCAGCAATATTTGCTATACAGCGGTAGTGGTTTATTTGTTATGAGTTCAATACCCAGTGAAATCAATTGCTCACAGCTCTTTACCACCAGTGATTCCTCGTGCTGAGCATTTTATTTTTGGTAACTTGACGTTCAAGAGTGAGTCCATGAATTCAATGCTCATGTGGATCAAAATCATTAATTAGCTTTTTCACTTGCGTGACATGTCATGGACTCAGCATTATTCTCTCACTGGTGCATGAATTCTGCCT
>KN716202.1:292008-309704 GCA_000816705.1 Dictyocaulus viviparus | reverse complement strand
CTTTCTGCGGGATCAGGCCAGCCATCCTTCTTGTGTCGGGGGATTGGTGGCAGAGGAATATGTGGAAGATAACTAGCACTGACTTGGTGAAGAGTGGTCAAGCTAAGTCACTGTATAGATCAGGCACGTATTCAACCTCTTCCACGATATCACGTTGAACACGAATGCGTTGGCGGATCCCGCAGAAAGTCTATCGTCTGCCAGAAAGATTTTTGTTTACCATAGCAGAAGCTTGCAGTTTTGTGTTTTACTTCACTGCGTTCTGTATACTCCTATATACTCTCCATCTCATTCGTTAGCTCTAGGTGAACCCTTCTCCTCGTTGGTATTATTAACTTTACGATTTAGATTCATATACCTATAGCCTTTCTAAGATATTCCTTCTATTGGGTGTGAATGGGGCTTCAGAAACGTGTCTATTTTCAATGAACATCATTTTTATGGGTTTAGCTGCTGTGATGTGTATCCGCGTCTGTCACATTCCATTGTACCGTACCATAAAAATAGGTATTATGTATGTACTTGTAAAGGTTCAATCTATTGATTTTATTTAAGCAGTTGTGCTGTTTTTTCATTTCTAAGTAGTAATTATGATTCTGTTATAGTTGTGTTGCTGCTGGTAAACGATATGCAAAACCAGAACCGAAGAAAAGTTACGCAGAGAAGTTGAAGGAGAAAACTACGAAAACCTAGCTGGGTTTTTTTTCCATCTGTTACACGATTGAATGAGATTATGGTGGCAAGTTTTTCTTTTGGGTGTATTCGTCATAGAGTATTTCTTGTATGCTTATTGTTTTCGTTATTTCTGCGTTCCTCTTTTTTGAATAGTAGCTATTTTTTTTTGGAAATCTTGTCTTGCTCTTTCACGCGTCAGAACGATTGAGTGTCAATTCACGACAGTGTTCGTCACCAGTACCGTGTTAACTTGCCAAAATTAAATATACAAGTAGCAGTTGTTAGCAAATGAACATAGTTCAAAGTGATTTCTTATAGATTGTTTCTAGTAACTTCCGTGTGAACGACGTTTATTAGAATTTTCCGGTTAGTATCCCATCCATATCATTCTAGTCATCAAATTCTATGCTTTATTTATTTGTGAATTTTTAATACATCATTTCAATGTTTAGCCTTTAAGTAGTGATTTATTTTGTTTATTTTGCCTCTTTTCATCCTTTTCATTCCCTCATATGCAACCAAAAAATAATTTATTCTTGTCTTATTTGATCAGAATCAATCTGTAGAGATGATGGTATGTATGGATTGCATATACTTAAACCGTACAAGAGGGAAATATCTTACGAGAAGAAAAATCACTAGAATTCAAACTACTTTTCTCTTGTAGCGGTTAGCTTATCATGTCAATCTATCAGTTGTGGGTTGAACATTCTATGTACCTCTTTCTAGAACTCGAAAGTACTTTCACTATTATTCTCTAGCACTCCCCAACACAGGTCTGTCAGCCTAACGCCTAGTCGTCACAAAATCTTTATCTGTATACCGGTATTTATTTCCGTCTATATGTGTATCTTGCGATGTTCAGTCTTAATAAAAATTATATGATATAAAGATGTACCACCATCAGCTATATAAATCATCAGTAAATTGGTCTATACAGAGTATAAATTCCCATCGAGGACTCCGTGCCACATAGTAGTTATCCTCTGGAATGTTGAGTTATTTGCCTTCAGGCTCAAAATGTTGTTCATCTTTTTGAATGCTATAACTCCAAAGTGTGTTGAATACGTGGAAATTTCGAAAATGGTTTTTTGTTTCTTTATACTTTAGTAGCAGTCCTACAGCACTGTACAGATTCATCATCAATATTGCTACATTGAGCCAATTTGCAGATTCTCCACGTAAATCGTTCATTGATTTAAGCCAAAGACCAGTACTGTAGTCATTAGACTTAATCAATGAAACGGTCAATTTTAATCTCAATAATTGACCAGTTGAAGTATAAGGAGCGTCACTGAGGTATCGACAGACTCTTCACTTCCGACAGCCACATTTATTTACAAATATAGCATTAAAATCTAATTAATCACTCCATATATAATTTCCGACACGTATCTTCCTATTTTTCACGGAAGGCTAAAGATTCAACATAAAATATGTTTTTCTTTTTTATCTTTATATAAGTACAAAACTGCTGCCGTTCACATAGGCGAGATGAGTTCTAACTAGAAATCGCCGCAAACGTCCAATTCTTTTTGATTTATCTTAATTCATTCGTTTAAGCACCTCAACAATGAGTCAACAGCTTTTGTTCTGATCTATGAATTTCTGCACTCAACTTTTTATTACTTGCAGATGATATAAGCACATTTATGGCCTCTTTGGTCCATTGATATTGTGGTTTTAATAGAAACAATATGTACAGCAAATAAAATTAACATGTAACTGCTACGCGTGATGTGTTTCGGCACAATTTTCTGTGTTGCGAATATGAAATTTGAAAGAAAACGAAGAAATTATATTCAAAGTAAAAACAAAACATAGCAATAGTGAGCGTTAGCTGGTGAGGTTAGAAAAAATGGGATTTAATGTTCCAGAGAACAGCTGATATATCATTATAGCCCAAGGGGATTTTATTAACTACACGAATTAGCCATCGCCACAAAATATCAGTAAATTATTGATATACAAACAAATAAAGAACAAAAACATTTCACAGGAATATGTAAAAAAAACAACAAAAAATGAGATGCTTCTGAAGCGACTGAGTGAAAGATGGGTTGTTCAGATGCGACCCTGTGATGAATGAGGGGTAAGAAACGATTACAAAGGATCCAATGTACGTCATGATGTTTCAGATATGAAAAAAGACATGTCAGTCTGAACTGACACTATGTTGGTAAAGAACATTATCTAAGGGAGAGTGAACAGAGAACAACATCGAGGGACCCGATCAACCGTGCGTTTAATGAGCAGACAATCACTGGCAATGACTGTCCAACCAACAGAAAGGAGAACATACGATGGAAAAACGGCAGTAATTATTTTGAGTAGATGAACAATGAGACCCGAATAGGAAATACAGCACAATGCACATCACCTTACAAGAAAACATTAAAATCAATGAGGAATCAAGAATCCACATTTTTCAAAGTGGGAACGACTGCTTCATGAAATCGGTGTAGTTTACAAAACAGAATGATGTTCGTCTCAAATTCATGGAAATCATTGGAACATTTATTGTAAGAGATAATTAGATTGCCCTAATATCGTTCAAAAAAAGAAATGCAACAGCACGATTACATGCCACACTTCATTTACACTTACACTTTCATGGCGCCCGTAATTTGTAACTGATGGGAAAAGTGAACCCTTTAGATCGAACCATTTCATAGCAATATCGTTCGCACTTATATGGACCATTGTCGTCTGTCTACGGCGAATGTAGCGGAAATTTCTTAATGTGTTGATAAATTTCTACTTTTAAAACGCAGCCAATTCATTGTCCCGTGTGATGGCTTGTTGTTGCATAGCAGCCTCTTGGATGTCCATATCAACAAGAGTACGATCTTCTTCGTCAACTTCGGACTCTGAATCAGAAGCGTCATGATCAGCAACGCCTCCTAAAGGAGACGGACCAAGAGATGAGGTCAGTGGTGACGGTCCTGACGACGCTAAAAACGAGACAGTATGAGTTTTGAAGGACTGCATATGATTTTGTAAACACTAATACAGAAATAAACGATTCCCTAGAAAAACGCTTTCGAGAAACTAACTTCGATCACCATGTTCCTCAGATAACGTGTCAGTAGGATCATATGTCGAGTACATGCACTTCTTTTTACGTTTACAAAATTTACACCATTGATCGGTGTTCGCAATTCCGAATCTAGCGCGACATTTCTTCATGTCAGTGACATCTGAAGCGATTCCAAGTGATTTTGACACAAACAATATGGCAGTTTACAAATCTAATCAGCTTTATCACGAATGTAATTCTTGAAATCTTAAATATCTCTAGGTGAGCTTATATCGCTTCGATTTATCATATTTGTTGCACATTTGTAATCTCTACAATCACAATCACAAGTAACAGTAAGATAACGAAAAAATAAGTAATGTTTATAAAAATAACTTAGTAGTAATTACGAAACACAAAACATATGAAAATAACGCGCTCTAAATAAAATTAGAACTACCCAGAAATCATAAAAAGCAATAGTTTCATATATTTCAATGAAAGTATGGGATGTTTTTTGACATGTGACTCAGTAGTTATGAGAAATCCAATATAGCGGTTTTATTGAACTCTTCAAAGGAAAGCATAAAGAAAAAATGCTCGAAAAGTTATCAAAAAAGGACAGTGAGTGTATGAGTAAATCCCTTTAAAATTTTCACTTTAAATTCAAAAATCACTCATGATAATCAACTAGCTCTCTGCCGAACAATCAATTCGATGAAAAACTGTTGAAAAATTAACGATGAGTCTTAGAGGAAAAAATCCATCTCTAGTAAATTACTTTCTTACTTGAGGTCGCAAACAACTGCACAAATTTAGCAATATGTGTTAAATGCTTTGAACTTGGCACGAACTGCAGAAACACCGTATCTCACAAAATGTTTGTTTTGCTCGTCAGAGAAGCCGTAGATATACTGTATTACGCTGATGTATTTTCTTCGAGGAAAGTTTACATACAAAGAGGCTCTCAGAAAAGTGGATATTGGATAATCAGCGACCACTCAATGTCGAGCAGTTGGGATACAAAGGTGAAAGGCAGTATTTTCAAAAAACACCAATAAAATTACTACGCACTGCAATAATCTTTTACTTTTTGAATCAAAAAATTAACCAAAAAAAAACACACCTTCACTCTTGTCGCGCCTTTTCTTTTTTCGCTTATGTACTGCGTAGTTCTCGCGAGCTGACCAACCAGGATACTTTGCTTTGTGCTGTTCACGATCGGCTCGAGCCATGTCAAAATACCTATTTAAATGAAAAATTCGATGATGCAAAAAGAACGAAGCTTAGTCTAATCGACGAGAAATCGCTACGAAAAAACAATGGTCCATACTTCTGTTGCTCTTCTTTAGGTAAATCATGCCATCGTTTTCCCAATTCTTTGTTGAGCTCAGCACTCTGCTTTTCCTTATATCCGAGTTCTTCCATCAATTTTGGTCGGTTCTCTTTCATGAACCACATGAACGCATTTAGCGGTTTTTTGATATGATCTTCCTGAAGTAATCGAACCATTTGAATATAAATAGAGTACAAAGATTTGCTATAATTTGTTACAGATTCCATATACTGTAACAAGAAACTGACTTTCTTAACCTTTCCGTCCCGTGTTCGTCGCAAACCATCGTTTGTCATATTGTTAGCCATAGACGTGATTGGCGAACTGACAAATGGTAATCGCATTTGATTCATCTGAAGTCAAATGATGCGTATACTTCTAGCCGAAAAACACCTTTATAGAATGAAAATGAGAAGAAAAGATGGTCACTTGGTTGAGAGGATTTGATGTTCGCATGCTGGCCGTAAGTGGAACATCCATTTTCATTCCAGCAGCAGCCATGCTACCATACAGAGGACTACATGGACCGTTCATCATCATCATTTGACGATACATCTCAACATTATGTGGACTTAACGCCGCCGGCATTACACATGGAACAAACGACGGCGACATCGGCGCCCTCATCCCCATACCGTATGGCTGCTAAAGAAATATTGAAAAAATGATTTATTCGGAAATATTTTAACAGAAATAAACCATAATTCGTACTAACGAAGAGAAATTCACTTGAGAACTAGACTGTAACAACTATCTTTATGACGTTATAAAAATAAAGAAAAGATGAAACAAAAGCCATTGTTTATCTTTATGATTTTGAAGAATAATCATTCCAATAACCATTGACCGCTAATTTTTTCAGTGTTCAATGGTTTTCTTCGTTTCATGCTTTACATCCAACAGGTTATCACTAATCGATAGTATAACACCAGTAGCGAAAATCATAATTCAACTCAATCGAATTAATCATAACACACCCTCGTTGTGCGTGCGATTTCACCTCAGTTATAATGTCATAAAAGAAAGCATGCAATTGCTATACAATCACGTATGGGAACGCTTTTAAACAATACTCTTCTCCGTTCAAAACATCCGCCAATTCCAAAACCAAAATAAAACGTATCATAAGAGAACGAATTTCAAACAATACTATGTCAACACTATTCTCATAAATTTTGCTTAAGCTTCCAGAAGTATTCAATGAAATAAGTGAGCGAATTCGAAATTAGTTATCATTGAGGTTTGGAAGATGAAACAATGAAAGTTGCATTTGACCATCCATGAAGATGAAGTTGAGCTCACATTTTACATTTATGTAAAATTTCAAAGAAAAAAAAGCGAAAATGCTGCTGTACGTACTCACACCACTTTCATAACTGCATACAAGTCAATTTTTATTATTTGGCTACTTTTTCGAACAAAGTGAGACAATCTGGACCAGAAATAATCTTTACGAACTGCTTATCGATTATGACACTGATTTTGAGCGTCACAATAGAAATCTATGTTTTCATTTTTGATCACAATGAATCATCCTAAGACTGAACTTATCGTGTATCTGTAGTGCTACTGATCTTTTTCATTTCACCATCTACAGAATCCGATAAAAGACAGGATGTTGTCGACTCAACGTGTTGTATTCTTCGTTTTCATAATCACCCATGCACACCACGGTCATTTCACACTGGAGAAAGAGGCGACGCGCAATTAGAAAGCGCTCCCTGCTGTGAAATGCCGCCACGCGTGTAGCACCCCATCGCTACCGTATTCCGACCCGTGTAGTCCTTTGTCGTTCGTTTGAAACACTTTACGAGTGTGTCGATACACTTGCGATAAATTGCGGACGTATTTTGTCATCAAATCGTTAAAGCAAAGTCGAGCGACAATGAAGAAGATTCATACGATTCAATGAATGACCTCTGTAATTAAACTGATATGACGGAGAGTTTCGCTGCATATACGGGAGTAACATAGGTAGAATTCCTCGATTTCCAAGTTTCCATGAGGTAATTGTTAATCGTAGTCATTCGCGATTCTTTCAATTACAATCATTCTATTGCTGTTAAGCAGATATACGATCAGTAACACGACATTTATCTTTTTATGATGTTACAGCAAAGCAAAAGTCGTTTTTTTTCTCTTCAACGTATGAAAACGAATCATATGTTTCTGTAACTCAATCGGTCGGTCGAATACTTGCATGACAACTACATGCGGTATCTGACACATTTAAGCTAAGGCATTCTACAATATAGTGGACAGATCATCAACAGAAATTCTTTCCTAATAAAATAACTCAGCTTAAAACAAATCTATAAATTTGTCTACATAGTTTAAAACAAAGGTTTTAAAGTAATTCGATTTTCATAACTATGAAGAGAATTTAGACGAGGAAAAAAAAAAGAAAGTAATTCGATATTTCCACAAAGACGCGATTCATTGCTTGCGTAGCTTTTTCTTCTTATATTAAGTGTCGACTATGAGTATCGTATCGAGGCTAGCTTAGAGGTTATAAAGCATAATAGTTGATCGTGTTAATACAGAGGTATCTCAATGTGAATCGAGATTGAATAATATCGCAATATGTTATTAATCAATGTAAAGCTTAATTGTAACTGATTCTATAATCAGAAAAACAGAGAGAATCCTTCTAAAGAAAGTATTTGAACTTCCCCTCAGGCTTTAAAATATTGCAGATTCGAGTGATAAATGTTTAAATAAGACCAGAGCGGTCGAATATTGCTCTATGAGGGGATGTTATTGATGACATATTTTCCGGCACAAGACAATAAATATGTCTTATACCGAACCGGAAACTGCTACGTAAAACGAGCCAATCATTTCAATGAAAACCGTGACAGACAACACCAAAACACCTCGATATTTTTATTGATTACAAATTATTGTAAGCCTATATGAAATCTCAACAGAAAACATACCCCCATAATCCATGGCATCATAAACGGTAATCCAAAACTTGGACTATAAGCGGCAGCATTTTGTAGATTAGCTAGATTTGCGAAACTTGGTGACGGTATCGGTTTCACAAATGCTCCAGTTTTTGATCCTAAAAATATCGGACAGAAATACGAATGTGAACAGAATGTTTTTTACGATTTCAAAGCATACAGTACTACTACATCTACAATCGATTTCCCATTCAGACATTTTTAAGTACAACTCTCATTAACGAATATTTATATTTTTATGTATTTTATTATAAATACAGCTTTGAAATTTTTTTAAAACCATCAATATTACTCCTAGTTTAATTTTATGCTACAATCGTTCTCATTACAACAACATGTCCACAATATCTAACAAGAAGAATAGAAAAAAACAAGATTTATTCCAGAAGAATAATTATAAGCCTATAATTAAGCCGGTATAATGTTAAACATCAGAATGTAATAATAATAGTTATTATTATTATAACTGAAACCAATTTAATAATGTTTAGATGAAAGCAATGAAAATTCCTAATTCTTAACAAAAAAAAACACTTATTCATATGAATTCTATCAGACTTAAGACTTTTATAACTCTAAATTTTATTAGATGATGCGCAAGAAATGCGAAAACAATATTTAAGCCATAGAAGTATAATGAAGTTCTACTCCATTCTTCATCAACAACTAGTGTATTGATTAAAATTTTGAAAAGAAAAAACATTTACAACGCTTAATAGTTAATAGGAGTTGTAGAAATGTATTTGTTCAAGGCGTTCTCTCTCTCTAATGACACTCACTACTAGACGTTGGCGGACCGATTTAGCCTCCGTCCGACAAACATGCTCCGCAGCCAATTGACGACAACGATACTCGCCGACCGCCACCGCTCTTTCAACACAGTGCGTATAAACACACTCGAACACTCGTCGAAACAATGAGTGATTCAGTGATTCAGACAGATGAAGTGCCGAACTCATCAGTGTCAATAAATAGTGGCCAAACAGCCCATTGAAACTGATATCTTTTCAGACAACAGATTCAGATTATTTTTACCCAAACTTTGCAATGTGACGGAACTACATTTCATAGCGATTTCGGACTACACTAAACACATTTCTTTTTGCTGGACGATAAATTGGGCTATCAATAACGATCTATATTGATAATAAAAGGATTTGATAATATGAGAATAACCATGTTCATGTCTACGTAATAAAAGGAAATCTAGCACAAAATGTGATAGATTTCTAGTAATTAAACTCGCCAGTTTGAAAAGTAAAGCTTACCAATCACTCCGCTTGTGATATTCCTAATATGGATGACAAATATTTTGTAGTAATTTTAAGAATAAATTATAATAATATGTAGACTCAATCTTTTCAACCATAGAAATCAAACGTAAGGCAAGCCTGGGGCATCAATTATGTTGCCTCAAAACAAGCTGTTTATAAATTGCTAACATCACATTGCTTTGGCAGAATAAATCGAAAATGTCGTATTTCTAATTCGACAAGTCTTTGTCTTTTTTTCGAGAAAATTTGACAGATGGTCGGTCAATTCTATGCAAATTTCTATGCTTCAAAAACTTCTCCTTTACAAATTCAGTGTAGTTTTTTTTCAAATAGTCACATATGTGCTACTTCTTACCAGATATATTTTCGCTGCTGATAGTTTTTATAGATAATAATTTGCATATGAAACTGCTAGGTAGTTAGGACGAGACCGTAAGTGAAATGATTCTAAAAATCACAATTGCATTGAAAAATCTGCTACTACATCACCACCGTTGCGTTGCATAAGACGAGTTTCAGTGTCACGTTGTTATTTTTATGTGAACAAAAAAAAAAAGAGAATAACGTCATAAACTGATAACTATCGTTTTCGCAGCAGATTTCAATATACAAATATCATAGTGGTGAGCAAATGTCGAAGTAGCGGTCAAAAAAAAAATTAACGTAACATAGAAAAAAAAGCGTGACGACTCACCATGAGAATCTACACATTCATTCTTTGCTTATCCTAAGAAATTTTCATCTATTCACAATAATTGTTGGATTACTGTCATTTAGAAAGAAAAAAACGGTTCTTTTTCTAGATAAACCAGCAAACACAATGCTCGAACACCATGAACAAGTTTTTAAGCCGATATTATAACAGAGGTAACGTAACCTACGCAAAAGTTCAGGAGTTAGGCTACTGAGAATTCAATTCATTGAATTCAGAAAATCATCTACCAAACCATTCAAATCATGAAAGTGTAGAAGCAGGATAGCTTTAAGTGTCCTATGAATTTGTTCGTCAAACAGAACACTAATACGAGAATTTGATTTCATCAATAGAAAACTAACGTCTCTATTCATAGGTCATATAAGTACTGTAGTACCTTAATAATTCCCAGTGTCGTGTTTTAGATGGAGGAAACTTCTAGAACGTCTTTCTTTTATCCTCACTCACTATTACTGTTAACATTAAACGTAGAATTGAGCTAACAGCTGAACAAACAACCTCTATGCTAATATGGTGATTTCGAGAAATGCAAAAATACTGTTAATAAATGTGCGCTATTGCAGGTGAATTGTGTGATTATCACGCACTATAAATTAAAATCAATATCGCCGAAAAATGCCACACATACAGCAATCTACGATTGTTAAACGTCCATAAAACACAACCTCTTTAGTTCCTCCGCATGACTTTTCAACTCGATTCCTTCACAACAAAACATCATGTAACGTAAATGTAAGAAACTTATAGTTAACAAACATACATTACTACATTCGTTTTTGATGAATCATCACAACATTGCACTCATAGTTTGTTTTATACCTCCACCGATCATTCCAATGCGGTTATCTGACCCATGAAAGCCAAAACAAAAGCGCGTAACATTTGCACAATAGCAAACCTGGCGTGTTCGCTTCGTCGAGGTCGTCACACCATAGAAGCCCTTTCTGTAGTATTACTGCGAAAAAAAAGACGTGTCTGTGGAACACAAATAGTAACACCTTGTATCAAAATGAAGCGTGAGAGTGATGAAACCGTAGCCGAAAAGAAATCGAGTGAGCACCTACTAAACAAACAGAAACCGTTCAAGAGTACAGAAAAACAGATATTATTTGTACTTATAAACCGCTCTTTTACAGTTTCGACTGTCATATTACCAAACCGATTCATAAACGCTGAAAAATTACAATAGAATGTGAAATTGAAGAACTGAAACACTAGAAATCGGTAGAATTATGAAACAATTAAGACCATTATCAAAGGTCTATGGAATGAACTATATGCACTCAGATACGAATAAGGCTTTTAATGAATGACACCGACGATGATACAACAATCCAAACATCCCAGTGTGCATCATCATAGTTCTAGCATCTGAACATCCTCAAGCATCCGGACTCAAAATATAACCGAATTAGTTACTATATTTTCAGCTATGACTACTACTACTAGTACTACCTAGTTCGCTTATAACTCCTATATCTAAATGGTGAGTGTTGCGAGATCTTTGTGAGGATAAGTGACACGCCAGGCAGGTGTTGTCCGGTTGTTAAATGCGTAGCGCGCGTACCACCCGAATGGCACTCATAAATGAAGACTTTCGTTGTCCAGCGTTGTTTTAATCAGACAAACGGAACCATACACATTATTCTACTTTAAAGTTTTCTAAAGCAATTACAGTAACTGAAAGATTAATTTGTTTGCAACGAAAAAATGGCCACAGTTATCCTAGTGGACAGAACATTCATATAAGACAACGCTACGATTAAAATTAATACTATTGTGTCATAATAAAGCATGTACAGACTAATCTGAGCAAATTTCATACAGATCCCATGGTTGCCACTCATAGTTTAAGCTCGATGTCCATCAAGAAAATGAAGCAAACCTATGAGGAATTATTATTCCGCAACACCTACATGAACTGGTATTGAACTCGTAAGAAGGTAAAAGCTTGTTTGATAAAACAACAAAATTCTTAATCATCTAAACGATATCAATAGTTTCGTTAAGCGCATTGAAGGCAAATGCTTATCAGAAAATGTCGACGACAATGATTGGGCCGAAAAAAAAATAAATTCATTGAAAATCGAATGTCGTGAAACGAGTGCGGACCACCAATAAAAACCACTAAAGAAAGATAGCAGCTGCTTGGACTCGATGAGGATTCGGTTAGAATAAGGGCGAAAAAAACAGTGTATCGACAAAAATTTATAAAGCGAAAATGAGGCGAATTGGAAAACTTCGTTACATTATGTAGAAACAGTAAAATCTTGAAAACAAGCAATAATTTCACAATAATATAGAATAAATAAAATCGTATGATGCTCATTAATTTCTCTTTCTCAGACAACGAGTACTTTATTACTTAAAATATTACCACGGTATTTTTTTCAAAAATTAAAAACACAAAATTTATATTTCGAATCAGCAATGCTTACCGGAAATTAAAGCACTTAAAATTTCATTTCAAATAATTTCGAAGTATAACCAATAGAAGTCACTTAAAAATGAGTGAAAGTGATGGAACGATTGCAGCTGATTTTTAAATCCGTTAAAAAAAAACAATACCAAAAATTAAAAAAAAACACAACAACATAAAAACGAAAAGCTCACCTATTAACGGGTCACCGCTTGGTCTAGACTCGAGTTCGGTTTCGAGCACGACATCTTTCTTGTCCTCAGCCAATTGATGGCTTGATTGAGCATTTGTCTCTAAGTCTTCGGCGTCAGTCCGTCGAAATACCTTCACTTCATCGGCACCCTCGTCCGTCATTACCGTTGTGGTGATTCAAAACGGGCACAAGACCTCGATTAGAATCAGAAGACGTCGTTGTGACCGATGTAGACTTGCTGCTGCTTGCGTCACAAGATCGTCCACCTTCTAATGATAGCAGCGTTCATTGAGCGGTGTGTTTGTGTGGCTGGCGGTGGCGGCCGCCTGCCAACTCTGCATCTCTGCCCACGTTTACGCCCTCGTCGTCTACACGCTAACCACGCCAAAAGTCACCGCGATTCTTACCCGCCCCTCTTCTGAGGCGATCATCGCTCACCGCGTACATTACAGTACCTCAGAAAAGAGTAGGCCTGCGAATCTTAACACTGTGGAAGTTCAAATGGCGACTATGACCTTGAAAAATTCGAATCGACAGCATTGAAAGCGACGATTTTTCGATGAAACACGAAGCGTGCCGGCCATCAAATTTGGCATACTTCGCGAACGTGTAGGTCGAATTCATATTTGTGGGCAGAGATACAATATTTCATCAGAAACAAATGAATGAACAACGAAAAGCTCACGCAAAACCACAAACGGACGACTGTGCAAACCAAAGCGATAAAATCTACAGTAAGTACGAATACGGTAACGATGTTTACGGTAACACTATGAAAGCGAGATTCTTATAAAATTTCTTGATGTCAATTTTGTACACATTCCATGTCATGTATATCGGGTAGAATCTCTAGAAAATGAATAACACAACAACAAACATAAGCACTTATAGCCAGCAAGTAGTATTTCTGGGAAAAAAAAGTAGCTTAAATTATCGTATTTTTCCTTTATAAATTCAAAATTGTTTAGGCAATTCGTTTTCAGCGACCAAATGATCAGCTATTGTAACCAAATTTTTTAAACTGAAATCGATCTTACAAAAAAACTGTTCCTCAAATGGGAGTAATCCATACTATGAATGTTTTTCGTCGAATGTAAGACAAATATGAATCAAGAGAAGAAAAAAATAACTGCGAAATATTTAAACAGAAGGAAGATTTCTGGAAAAAAAATTCTGTTAGAAATGAGGATAATCATTTGAGTGTATTTAAAGAGTAGAAAACAGAAATTTTATACCAATGAATAAGTGCTACGTTTGTGGATTAGGCGGCATGGCTCAGATCTCAGTCACATACAAATTCTGGAGGTGAGCTATAAAAACGTCGGCACAACGGCCACCATAAAAGATCATCGTGAAGAATAACAAGCAAATAGACAACACAATGCTACAATAGAACAATTTAGTGTATACACATAAGGA
The DNA here is from genome assembly GCA_000816705.1 of Dictyocaulus viviparus. Lineage (NCBI taxonomy): Eukaryota > Metazoa > Nematoda > Chromadorea > Rhabditida > Metastrongylidae > Dictyocaulus > Dictyocaulus viviparus. Next base: position 295,685 of record KN716202.1, on the reverse strand, counting down.
CATAGTCGATAGTAGATGTTGAATTTCTGGATGTACTTCGTTCAACTACCCTTGCGCGCGATAGGGAAAAATGGAAGTTTTACTGGTGCCCACTCGACTTAGTCGATGATCAACTGGAATCCAGGTAATCCAGGTAATACTTCGTTCAACGTTTCGTGTAGATGACGATAATGTGACTAGGAAAATGTCTCTAGACGGGGACGGGGGGATTGTGGTCCAAAACGTAGGCTGCATACGTTATACGAATATGATGACTCTCAGAATTGTACATGTAGACTCGTAATAGATAAACTTCCTTTTCTATTTGAATAATTTGCTGATAAACAGCTGTGTAAACTCATTGGATAATAATAAAACATGAGGAATAGGAACATCTGAAGCACAAATTACTAAACTCTTGCTTTTGCAATATTGCGTTCTATGACCAAGTGTTTTTATATTATTTGATTAATCAGCTGATTTGAGTTGTAACAAGATTTTTTTTGCTTCTAGATTCATCACTGAAAGAACACTTGACGTTACACTTTACTTTACATGTAATTATGGTAATAATTATGACAAAGATTATATAAAATATCCTCATTTCCGTAAAGAAAGGATGAAGCAGTTATTCTTCTCAATAAACAACAACTGTGTCTATTTTGTAGGGATTAATAAGTTCGAAGATATAGATAATTATAAGACAATCAAAGAACTAAATGAACTAATATTGCTTGATTGAGGAAAATACTAAATGGAAGAAAAAGTGTGTATAAAATATGAAGAAAAAATGTATAGGCCTGATTGTATATAACGCATATAACTCGTAGAATATGAATGAGGCGATATTAATGACGTTGAGGTCGTAGTGAAATACCCCTGGAGAATCTTACTGATTGCCCTAAGGGGAACGTTGGCGTTAATGACACTTGACATTCACGCCTTTAGGTACGATCGTATTGAATGGTTACGACGATATATAAAGAAAACAAATTTGTGGTAACGATGGGAATCACATAATAAAGAAAGACGTGAAGACATAGAAATTATCATATACAGTAGGAAATAGAATGGAAAACGATCGTCATAAGAAGAAAAAACAACAAACAACAAATAGTAATCAAAAACAAATAAAAGTGCGAAAATCGATAAGAGCTTCGAGATACGACGATGAAAAAACAAAAAGTGAACCATAGTCGTTAATGTACCGAATGAAAAGAAAAAAAACTGTTATGACCTTAAAACGAACGTAAAGGTTCGATGACATCTATGAAATGATGTTTTGTTATTAATTCACTCGTTCAGAAATACTAATGAATGTGAGGTAATGCCGATAGGAAGGGAAAATTTCGTAGATCAAATTGTTATAGATGAAAAACAAATAGAAATGTAAACAAATTTAGGCGAATCGAAAAAAAATTATAATAAACATGTTAGCAATTTATTCGTCATTACATCAAAAGCTGGATAACACAAAATCGTATAAATTAAACAAATCAAAGAGCAAAAAGAAAAAGAGCTCCGTGTCAGCGGTCGTAATCTGATACGCCATCACCAAGGTGGGCTATCGTAACCGATACCATAACAGACATCATCAACAGAAACGTATGCTGCTAGAAGATGAGAATCATCTGAATCTTTTCCCTCCTCAATCAGATAGGGGATCGCCTATGAAAATCTGACGTTCAGATATTTATAATGGATCAAAAACATACCGTATCTTAACTTGGGTTATTGTTAAAACATAATCTATGAATAGAAAACTTTTATAATGCTCATGTTTTATGACGTCTTGCTTTAGAAATTTACCTCGGAAGTCAGTGACGTCAATAGCATAAACATAAGCAATTTTAGTACTTGCCAGAATACACCACATTGCATTATGATGCGTTAATAAGATTTTAGTGATAAAATGATCATGTGATGTTTTCTGAGACGTTTTGTTTTTTTGACCAACAAAATTGTTTATCTGCTTGAAGACGATAAACAAACTTTTTGGAGATTATACAACGCAATAGATGAAGTTGTTTTGCGTTCGACATTGACTATGTATATGACCCTCGAAGACTATTACGCTCATTAAGGAGGCCATTAATAAACAAAGAAAAAACTAAATGGAAAGTATATTGATGGATTTGGATTGATCGGATCGATGATTACAAAACGTTTTCAATAGAAGTTATTAAGATAGTTTACGTACGAAGTGTTCCATATTTCTAATCCAATTCTGGTAACATTGATTGACATCGATGGATTAGAAGACCTGACAACGATGTGTTCAAACGGTGGAGGTCAAATCGGAAACTAGGTAAGAATAAAGGTTTGATGCTCCACTTTTTTTTGTTGGATTCATCTGCGATTTGATTTTATTTCATCCTGAGTACAGCCTGAGTGTTTAATTTATTGCATTCACTAGATAACTCCATAATGACACTTTACAAATGCTGTATAGTATAGGAAAAACAGAAGCAAATCAATCAATGGATTACTTTGCGTTTTCTTAATTCAAGTTAATATATTATAAGCATAGAGCTGATGTGAGGGTCATTTTCAACCTTCCGATGTCCATGAGGTGAAATTAATGCGGTTAGGAAGAAAAAGGGAGACGAATAAATGATCCTTAGGTGGGAGGATGAGGTGGAGTGGTAGTGGGGTTTTTAAAAAGAACAAACAGGGTCAAGTGAATGATGATGAATGATGATACCTCAGCGATTATGTAGCGGATGGCAAACGACGTAAAATTACGGATGATGAAGGGAATTACAGCCAATTCTTCGATATTTCGGTTAGAGACGATGATTTCGGTTAGTTCCTTACAATTACAATCGTACAACGAACAACAAATCAGCTGTCATAGAAAGTTTGTATACTTAAAGAATGTCGTTGATGGTTTCTGTTGAGAATAGATATAACCTTAGATTTTATTTTACCACCAAAACCTCCGGAACTTTAAAACAGAAAACTCGTTTGTAAGGGAAAAAAAAAAGCATGAAATACTAATCCACCGTAATCATCAAATTCACTAGCTATTTCAAATGATAATTAACTAAAGAAGATCTATTACTAATTCAGAATAAAAAATTTCACAGTTGGATTCTCACCATTTCGTTTTGATGTATCGATTTCGTTTCCTGAATACTTTAAAAATATAAAATAGAGAAGAGAAATAAAATAAAAAAGTTTTCTCTGTAAAAATTCATAAAAACTCTTACATTGAGATATTGAGACTACGTGGAAAATTTCGAGCCGACGTTCTCAAGTGATAACAATTACGAGAAACAATTTCAAACAATGAAAGTTAGAAATCGAATAGATCGGCATGTTTGACCTATGACAAGGATAAGTGAGGGTTGAGGAAGTGACGAGAAATTGCGCAATCGGGCCAAATACCTGACCCTCTCGTCGCATGAGTGAGCCCTCCTCATTTAATCGGAACGGATTTTTCGCATTATAAAGCAACGAATATCAATTCAAAGTCAAAATAGGTTATATAGAATCTCTTCGATCGATGTCGTCACTCCCAAAAAGATGCTGAGCGTTAAAACTAGAGTTAGTTGGGTACTGACCGAAGTGTGTTGTACAATTCACTTAACTGAAATCTTAACTAGACTAAATTGCATTAAGTTAAGCTTATGAGTTTGTGATAAGTTTATGATTGACTAGCTATAAGGAGAGCTTTTACTGAGGACGTTATGTAA
>KN716202.1:255981-270097 GCA_000816705.1 Dictyocaulus viviparus | reverse complement strand
AAGATAACTAGCACAAACTTGATGAATAGTGCTCAACTCAAGTCATGGTACAGATCAGGCTCTCATTCAACTACCTCCACGATATCACGTGGGAAACGAATGCGTTGGCGCATTCCGCCACAAGAGATTGCTCAACGCCAAAGCTTATCATCATTATTATATACTCTCATGGTATTTTAACATAAAAAGATGCGATGTCACGTTATAAACAGCTAGGGTTCTTGAAGACGTTTTAGCCATTAGCTGATAAACACAACTTCATCAACAAACAAATCTTCGTGTCAACCTACTGATATTATATTGTAATCACAAACACTTCGCTTTTCAAACAGAAATATATTGAAAGAATGACAAGCTTTTATTTCGGCTGCCTCGATTTTATCAAAGCAAAATGCCGTCCACGAATTAAGACGTACAAAATCTACCTGGATTTTCGTTGATCATCGCCTAAGTCGACCAGGCACCAGTGAAACTTTCATTTGTCTTTATCGTGCGCAAGTGTTGTCAGATGAGTTCTTTTTTTCTAGGGATTCGTTGAGCATTATAATCTCTTTATAGAGCCTTGGTAAAGAGGTCGGACCATCAGTCTGGTGGTCTTCCTGCGGTGAATTTGATGTCCAATGGGAGCCAATCACTGTCCACCAGTCATTCATGCGCATCACGCGTCCTGCCCACCTAATCTTCTAAATATTGGCGTATACGACTGCGTCTTTGATTTTTGATCGTTGACGAAGATCAGAACATTGTATTACCACTCTCACCTGTATGATACGGGAAACGCCAAGCATCACCCTTTCTCGGAGCTTTGGCTTCTTGTCCTCTTCAATATGTCCACGATGCTCTTATGTGTTCCCTAAGCAGCTCCTTTCGTTCTGCTGAACGCTGGTGCTATGTCTTTTATCATATTCATATAACGACCTAGGTACACATAGCTTGACTGCTCGGAGATATTCTTTCCGTTGAACGTAAATGGGACATCAGCAACGTATCCGTTATTCTTAAACATCGTCTTCTAGAGCTTTAACTTGAGGCCAATTCCTCCACAAACATTGTCGAAGTCGGCTAACATTTGCTTTGCTTGCTTGATGTTTGGTGTAGTAAACACGATATCATCGGAGAAGCGAAGATTGTGAAGTTGCCCACCGTCGATTCCCAATCCCACATCGCACCATTCTAATTTTCGTATGATGGTCTCAGGAGTGGTTGTGAACAGCTTTAGCGAAATAGCGTCGCCTTGTCTAACCTCTCTTCTAACGTTGATGATGGTGTCTCCATAGAAGGGGGTGATTTTGGTAGTGAAATTCTTCTATAGCTCACGAAAGATCTTGATATATGAAGTCGGAAGCGGTTGATTTGTGAACGTTTTCACGACCGCTTCAACAAAATTGAAAGCTTCCTTCAAATCAAGGAAGGTGAGGCAGAATGATTTTTTATACTCTCGTGATATTTCTATGAGTCTTGTGATTGTGTTTTTATGATCCATCGTGCTAAGCCCAATTCGTTTGCTCACGCGGTTGATCCTTGTCTAATCTTCTGCCAATCTTGTGTATGAAAACTTGTGTGAAAAGTTCATAAACGACTGAAAGCAGACAGACCAGACTATAATTACCAATGTCGTGAACGTTTCCTTTTTTGTGCAGCAACACGGTCCTGCTAGATTTCCATTTACTTAAAACTTTCTATTCAGACAAGTAGCGTGTGAAGAGTCGAGCCAGAGCTTTAAGAAGAACTGGCGGTAGATTCTTCAGATATTGTGATCTAATCCTGTCTGGCCTGGGAGCTGTACAATTTTTCACCGACAAAATAGTTAGTTGGTTTTCAGAAGGAAGAACGTTTGGAACAACATATTCGTCTTTACTCTCATTACATGGCGGAATACGAATGTGGTTACCGATGAAATTCGAGTGGTAATAGTTAATGGGTTTCCCTATCGCATTTCTGAAAGAAGTAAGTGTTCCTCCTAGCGTCGGAGATCAGTCATCTTGGTCTTGTGGTTCAATGAAGCATTGACTGGCGTAGCGAATGCCTTTTTCAGCCTCAGCTGCTTCATTCATCTATTCTGCTATTCGCGCTTTGAGATCTTCTTTTATAGTTCCAACATACCGAAATCTCCGCCTCTTCCTATACTAGTTGGTACAGTAAATATACTCTTCCATACTCTTCACTCATAGCTCCTAACACAACCTCCTTTCACTTTCGCTATTGAGCTGATTATCGTTGTCTATTTTCATTAGAAGCCTCGTACAATTTTCCATGATAATCCTATTATCTCAATTCTTGGCTTATCGTTGATGTAGCTTTGATGTGATATTTCTGTATATTGTTTAAATACACAAGTTTGAGGTGAATAACTTAAGTTTAAAGCGAACTTAACGGCTATCGAACCCGAATCCGTATTAACAGAATGAGATCCGTGGATTCAAAAAATACTACCTCAAAACCCACTTAGGTATTGTCCTCTTTTCTCAGGTTAGCAGTACTTTATGAAATCGATAGATTTGGTTCGACAAGAAAATAATTGCCTCCAATAACTATTTAGTTTATGGTAGAATGTGGTAAAGTAGACGAGGAAAAAGAAAGAATCCACACACTTTATATGCTCTTGATCTTCGATGCCTTCCTTCAATACAGAATTTTCCTTTCATTAGATCCTGCTAAGACTACTGAAAAAGACTGGTATAAAAGGTGCCAACGCGACCGCTGGATCTGACGTTCTGAATCAAATTACTGCTGATCAGGTAATGATGGATGTAGAATATTATTGAAAATTTTTACATATTTACACTGATCTTTCGATTTTAGGTCGATCTGATAGTGGAAGAAAATGGTCTACCTGAAGCTACCAAGAAAATTTTCAAACACCTTGAGGCGTATTGGCTGGCACTGCATCCAAAGACATCAATTCTTGAAGACGAATATCTTGAAGGAAACGAACTGGCCACCACGTCTAGTAAAACAAATCAAATCTTATGATTAGCCAAGAATTTTTTACCCAGCCTAATGAATTAACCGAATGTTATTTATCACCTTCTTAAAGTTGTTGTGTGAAATTCAAATTATATATATTGCAAAGAACAGAAAATGGATTGGCCTATATAAACTTATTGCTGATTACTGTGACTCATCGACTTAAAGCGTAAAAGTGAATCAAATTATTGCAGAGCAAGTAATTAGGAATACAGATAAAACAGCCTGCTAGCTTTTTTCAACAGCTGGGCCTTAATGGCTGGTAAAAAGGCTATTCATTGATGTCTAAAGAGAAGTAGTATGCCGTACTGTCCTGATGATACAATAATCCTGGATGTAGAACACCTTCCAGTGATTCTTCCTTCTTTCTTCATAATTGGCCGATGCAACATAGACGATTCTGATCTTTGTAATCATTTCATCAGGAGTTAATAGCACATGGTGTATGTGATGCATTTGCGACTTTTTACTTCGTTTGACATATAATTTAATGAACATTCTTACGACTACACACTGAACTGGCTCAGAAGGACTTTAATCATCTTCTAGTCAACTCAAATTTGATTAGGCTTTTCCAAGAATATGAAGCAACTGTCTGATAGCCCTTCGTCGTTTGTCTCGATGATGCTGACGATCAGGGAATATCTTTGTTGAAAGCAGAATTAACCACAAGGAGTGCTATCCAGTCTAACAGACCTCAAGCGTGGGTAATTGAATCTTTATTTGAAGAATGTATTAAAAATAATACAACAAGATTACAACAATGAGACTGTGATTATACAATAAAGCAAAATTTATTAGCCAAATCCAAAAGATAAGCAGAATCATTTCTCAAGTTTAGCATTACCAATATTTCAGGAATTAGTACATTGAGATTATCATGGACAATTACATAAAACTATTATATGATGAGACGACAATTAGTTTAATGTCAATGGTGAAACGATGTTGTGTAAGAAGTTATGAGTGGAGGGTAAGGAGAAGGCCAATACAGTAAAAAGGTAGTTAAGACATTAAGGTATTGAAAGAATGTCCTTCTCAGTACTTCTTTGATGTCGATGACTGAAGCTTATCAAAATGCTAATGCCTTTTTGTTGATAGGGGCATTTGCCTTTTTTGATACTTGCACTTTTGGGTCACTTGCTCAAAAAACCAATGATCAACCAGGTCTGTAAAGACTCACGCGTTATGATATCCTTCAAATACGTACATGGTGGCTTCTGCATACTGAAATTCAAGAAGAACGACTACTATTTCATGATATTTGCAAGAGTGGATGTAGAAGCTTTGATATTTATCGAGACCGTTCCCTGAAGTATCAATCTTTGGAACTTTCCTCATCTATATCAGGTATGAGTTCCCAGAAGTTTGGTGAATCCTGAGATAATATTTATTATATATATTTATTCTTTTCCTATGTTTATTAGAGGTTTTCCAAGTTTGACGTACATCACCCATGTTTCAGATAAACCATACGGCTATCGAACCCAAGGTAACATATGCTTTAGGAAATATACAAGGACAATATTGGCATATATATATATACATATATATATATATATATTCAAACGGAAAGGGTTTTCTACATAATTAAGAATCTTCTCTATAAAGATATATCCACGCTATATCATTACATCTAAAGCTTAAAATTATGTGCACTATATGTGCAATTGACCAATATAAAAAGAATAAACAATTTCAAAAAACAAACAAAACAAGTTAAGAAGTAGCGACCTTTGGAGTTTTCAAGAGAGCAAAATAACTTATAGCTGAAGCTCGAATGTAAAAAACTCGACGAGAAACAATACCACATTTGCATTATAAATACCAATTTAAAGCAATTTTTTCATAGTAGCTAAGCGAGGATTTTGGCAGGCATAAGAATAAAGTAGTGTAGTCGCACTAACCTTTATGGATCCGACGACAGTGTATGCAGTAGTGACCACCTATCAGTAATATGAAGGATATCGGTGCATGTGTCTTTTTCTATTTGTTGGTTATTTTTCGTGCTTTGCTGTAAGAAATAAAAATAGTTGTTGCAGGCGGCTCGTATGCCGAAGAAATTCGCCAATGAGAATCCAAAAGTCACAGCGGCTCGCGAACGTAAAGCAGCTGCAAAAAGAGATGAGGAAAACAAAAAACAGAAGGTTGTTGATCACTACTAACTTGGTTCTGTCAATACTGATTTTTGTTGATAATTTAAATTTTAGGCGATAGAGGATGCTTATTGGGCTGATGATGACAAGCTGGTAAACAGAAAGCTGCAAAGGAAGGTCAGCATTATTTTCCTTTCTTTTAAAAACATAGCATTTAATTTGCAGGAAGAAGAAGAACGAAAGCGTGTTGAAGCATTAAGACGAAAGGAAGAACTTCGTCGACTTGCAGAAGAGGAAATGAATAGACTGTCATCAAGCTCAGGGAACGCTCAACCTCACAAAGTAACTAGGTACATAAATTGATTTTTATTCATTGGCGACTTTTATCTGAGCTTCCGGGTTATCTTTGTATTAAAATATCTTTTTTTTTTCAGAGCAACTATTGAGCAGCGGAAGGAAGCTGAACAGCGCTTGAAGTTAGAAGAGGAGAAACGATTGAAATTAGCTGCAGAAAAGATTGAGGTGCTTGTTAAAATATCTCAAACAGAAATGTTTTGTTACAATATTGAAGAGAAGCTAAGTAGTGTCAGGTAGGTTTTATGCTGCTGTTGCTATTTTCTAGTCGCATGTAATACTTCAAGTGGCAATAAGAGTCATGTCATGCTCACTTTGTCAAACAAATGTTTAAGGATAATTTAGAACAATTCTTAACAATTTTATAATATTCATCATTTTTACATCAGGATATAATTTGAGAACTTTTTAAACAGAAGTGTGGCAGAACGTTATTTCCTTCTCATTGAAGGTAGTCGACCATTTGGAAGAAAACTTGAATCAGTTGGAACTAGATAAGGAGACTGCTAGGTCAGTCTCTGAAGCTATTCGAATACTTGGTGGAGATCGCGATGAAGTTGATATTCATCCAGAGAAGCGGATGCGAGCTGCTTATCTTGTACGTTGAAAATATTTTTAGATAGTATGTTGATGTGCAGTGGAGAAACTTTGTTCTAGATAACTTAACACTGCTATCTTAGTCATGAGATTTTTTTACGCTTCATTGGTTCGTTCCAAGACTCATCTTACAAATACTTAGGCATTTGAGGAGTCAATGCTCCCTCGTCTCAAACAAGAGCACCCGACTTACCGCCTTTCACAATTAAAACAACTGCTCAAAAAAGAGTGGCAGAAGTCACCAGATAATCCGATGAATGCTAAACTTATGGCTTTGGCAGCGAAATAGGGAACAGTTGGAGATTGTTACGATCTTTCATTTTTACCACATATTGCTTCGGTTGCTGTGAATAATATTGTATGAACTATGTTTATAAATCTAATGTAGCTCTAATTGTTGAAGAGCTTATACAATACAGTGCTGAATGTAAGATTTTCTTCACAACGTTTTCTTATTATTTAGATGAGAGGGTCATCTGTCATTATTTCTCGGATTTTTTCTTCGAGTAAATTCTTTACAAAATTTGGATTATTTAAATTTTATTGGTACGAAGTCCATTGGTTTTCAAGTACAGCGGATAAAGTGAATTCTATGAAAAAGCAAAGTGTTCACAGATGGTGAAAGTGTACGTGGGGAGAGACTTGATGGTCTATACGTTAGATGAGTTGAATTCACTTACCGTACGAGATCTTGTCAACAAGCTTGCTAAGGAAGATGCCGAACGTTCAGGTATATCTGCTTTGGTTTTTCACTCACTAAAACACTTTTTTGTTCTACAGTTCTTAGTCTTACTGGGCGATTCTTACCTATGGATACAGAACTTAGTTCGCACAACATTAGAGAAGATGATGTTCTTCGTATACTACAAACACATCCAATACAAAAGGTGACGCAGGTAACATAAAAAGTCTCTCATTAATTTTGTGACTACCTCCAGAGCAATATTTCGCGAGCAATCCCTAATAATGCTTATATTCTACTACATGCAGACATGTGACGAATCAATGCTGCGAGAGTGTGATCGATTATTCGATTACTTACAAAAGGAAGAATCTGGATACGTAAGTCTTATTCTATATCATTGGTTGATATTTTCTCAAATATTGCTAATTATATTGTGATTGTTTATTAAGATTTTTAGAGAATGTATTGGAAGTTGTTTGTTTATGAATGGCAAGAATACACATTATTTGTTTTTTCCTACTCAATTCATTGCGTTGTATAGATACTTTAATGTGTAGTGTATAATTTTGCATATGTGAAAAATACTACTCCGTTACATGCAAAGACAAACATGCCACTTATCCATGAAGTGTAGGATACATGTTTTTCAGGGAGATTGAGAAAATTACACTTTCTGATCTATTTTAATATAGCGATGTGTCATGGTCGCTTTTAATTGATTTTTTTTCGAACATATTCTGCTTTGAGGATATTGAAAATTATATGTTACAATATTGAAAAACACGCAAAATATAATTACAAGGATGTGTGTAGGATTTGTGGTATCCTATATTTTGTTTTTTTTTCTACTCTAGATGATATTTACGTTTGCTTTAGATGCATATGCGTTTAATGGCAGAAGTTGTAGAACCGGAATTCCTCTCAAAAATTATGAAAAAATTCCCTGAACTTCGTAACGATCCAACAGCTTGTCATGTTCTTCATGACTATTACGTCTTTAAAGCTATGGTGACATTACCTAGCGATGAAGAAGCCCTTGGAAAGGTATGATATATTGGTTTTGTGGTTCAAATATTGTTGCTGATAGCTTATTAAGAATTCTAGATTTGATGAAAATTCATCGTTGAAAGATTCATTCTAAAAATAATTAGAAAATAGTGACTCTTCGCACAGTGTGTTCAGTACCTACTTCAACTGATAATTTATATTTATTACGCGTTTGTTGCATAAATAGTAAAGTATAATATCTAATATGTCTTTTAATATATATATATATATCAATAACTGAGATACATTACAGTATTTCAATTTAGTTGCGGAAATTTCACTGTGAACATCCAGCACTTTTACCTGCCATCAACTGGCTCTTGAAAAAGCATGCCCAGCGAGGGAGAGGTTCATCTCAGGTATTTTTCTATCCTGTATTAAGTAGATCTGTATTTCTAATTATGTGCAGTGTGACATAGTATTAGGCTACCTTATTAAGAAAAATTCACATCTAAACTACATTGTCAAGTAAAATGAACTTTGAAAAGTGTCGTGTACAAATTAGAAAAAAGAACTGATATGTAGCTCGCATAAAATGGCCGTGATGTATGATATAATGTTGATACGCTGAGAAATCGCCATCCATATAAGCTTCTACTTTCCTTGTTTTATTTTTGTACTCAGAACATGCAGCAGTGTTGATTGCCAACCTTGACGTCATATTGAGATTGTGTGTCGTATCAATACTAAAATAAATAGCTTTCAACAGTTTGATGGATGAATGTAGAACTTAGCAAAAATATCTGACCTCATTAATTTAAAAAAAATGTTAGAATTCTCTAAAATACAACAGCAGCCATCGCTGTACTTATCAGCAAAAAATCCGATACTCTCTTCCTTTTGCCGGTTACTTAACGTTCTTAAGGTTTTGTGTCATACTAAGAAATTCTTGGGTCAATCCACCAACCATGTTGGACATTTCGCTCATCCTTCTCATAATTTATTCCACATATGAATTATTGTAGTGTTTTAGGACTTCTTTTACTATTTTATCCTCTTCTGTCACAACACTTCTTTCATTTAATCTATAAGTAGGCAGAAAAAAATATATGTCAATTTTCCAGCGAACTCCACGTCTTATTCAACCAGGCGAATCACCCTCACCTATGGAACCCCCACAAATCACTCAGGAAATGTTAAGACAGGTGTGAATTATTGATGTTATTTTTATGTTATATTATTTTACGCTTATATGTCAAATTTCTTAGGCTATGGCAATCGCATTTGGTGGTACTATCCCAGGTGGATCAGTTCAAAGTAATGCCACTAACTCAATCCAACCTGCATCTTCAACCACAACGCCACCGGCCGCCGTCGCTGTTCCGACGTCTGAATCAAATCCGTCAACGCAGTCAGACCATATTTTGCAGCTGCGGTGAGTTCTTTAAATTGTAATTTTTTCAATAGTTCAAATGTTTTTTCTTCTATTTTACATAAATGAATTTCATAACCGGATAGTTCACTTATTTGAATTATGATTGGGTGAATATAATATAACTCAGAATATTGTGCGAAATATACATTTATGTCCTGGTCTAATTTAGTCAGTTTTTTATTTTGTTATTTTTTTTTGTTTCGATAAATGTATGTTTTGGAAATTTTTTCACCGAACAATATTTCGATTTTTTCGGGAAATGAGTAATTTTCACTTTGTAGTCAAAAAGCATAGCAACGGCTACGAAGAAATTTTGGCAAAGATTCTTTCTGTTTTTTGTTGCTCATCGTAATCCTTTGCAATATATTATATTTTTGGTTAGCTTTTACTCATCTCACACTCATATCAATCAATATTATATGCCTTTCTGTTTCACTTCGTAGAAAAATCAATGTGAAAAAAAATCACAAAAATCTTAACAAAATCTGTTTTTTTTTAATTTCCATATCTTTCTCGATGTAGTTTATATACTTGTAGTAATAAATGAGTTATCACTTTTATTTATGATTTGAATGACTTTAAATTTCTTGCATATAACGTGGATTTTTGTAAGCTCTCGCTTTGCTAACCAGTTGGTCCAGTTGAACGAGTTTGGTTTTACTGACGAGGCAGCAAATTTGTCTGTATTGGAGTCAACTGACGGTAATGTGGAGGTAGCGTTGGATCTGCTGATCGCCATGAGAGAAGAAGGAATTTGATTCTGTAACGTTCACGTCAATATCAATGCACATTATTCGTAATGTATAGTGGTTCTATCATTTATTAGTGTCTATATGAACATTGCCTTCAAAAGATACATACTAATCCCGAAAAGTAGACTAATTTTTATCTCCTTTTATTCTATAAAATGTCCAACAAATTTTTATTGTATATTAATGCATGTATAAATGTTATCGGGTACTTTCTATAATTGTAATTTAAACATTCTAAACGAATTACATGAACTCTTGAAATACGGAAGGAACACCTCAACAGTTTTCTGTTTTGACATTTACTTATACCGCTTGTGCTTGAGGATGAGTTCAAGTCCATCACTTCAAGTATACGGTAACGTAGCTCCAACACTCGTTAGTTACTTAGAATATTGATAGTGGAGAATTTTATAAGTAATTTCAAACATCGGTCTAGTGATTGACCATGCAGTATCTTTGTCTGAGCACAACCATTCTTCAGTTTGATAGGATCAAGTTGTTGGTGTTAGTGAATTACTTCGGTAAATATTAATGTCATACCAATAAACTATGGTGACAAACGACTGTCCCACAATTCCATCATCTGTTCGGTATCGGTAAATTCGTAATCGAGGAATCTGGGCTTGGATGAGTAGCGCAAACAAGATGAAGAATGGTCAGTTCAGTCAACCCGAGGCATTTCGTGTAGGCGAGGCCACAATCACCCACCCTCGCGGCATCACGTTAGATGCATCCCGCAACAGGTATCAATCTAATTAACCTCATGGGTTATTTCAATGAGTAGTAAAGAAACTTATATGGCCGATCTTTCTGAAATGTATTATACGTCAGCACTTACTAAATTAAGAATTTATCGTTCTAATGGCAATTTACAAGCATTTATATACGTTGCATATATAATGAATTGTTTATTAACGATGAGAATTCTGAATATGTGTTGACGAATTCCTGAGCAGGAGTTAAGGTTGATTGAGATTGAGACTCATCTGTTCACTCTGTATGTTGTGTTTTAAATGTGTTTTGATTCTTTGTTATGCTATGACCTAGTTATTCATTAAATAGTGAGGTGTTTTGTTGAGGTGTTGATGATGTGTGATAGTGTTTGTGGCATTTGTAACATGAGTTCTTCTTATACCGTGATGTACTACGCCGTGAAGCTGCACATACATGGCAGAGTTTAGAATTCTGAAGGTGGTTGCCACGTTTTCGAGGAGGTTTGTACGTGTTCCAATTGTATGCTTCTGATCTCTTTCACGATTTAAACATACGAGAGCAACCGGATTGTTTTGGTTCTTAGCCTTTACAAAATGATACTTCTGTGAAATCGTAAAATGTTTCCTTTCCTCCATACTAAATAAGTTCTTCTAAATACTTAACCTAATGTATTTCTAAACGTAATAGAATAGATCAATTTTGACTTAATTCGAAGTTTCGCTAGGTTCAATGAGTTCAAGAACAAATCGATGATCTGATTAATACGATAAGATTTGTTGGTTTTATCTGAACGATGTTGAGTCACAAAACTTTAAGCTTCAGGCGTGACTCGAATATTTAACATAGTGATAACATCTATCCATTAAGAATAACTCAAGCATTGAGTGTTCATAGATCAACGACCATTTTGGTGCATTCGTAGCACATCAGACCAAACTGGACATCCGGATACGAGATGTCCGGTTATAGAAATGCAAAAAATCAACATAATCACAAAAATCAGATTGTAAAACAACAATTTTCTAAACAATCAGAGCACCAACATAAGGAATAATTGAAAGAGATGTGTTACTGTCTTCAAATTTTTAACTGTGACGTCATCTTATATAGAAGAGGTATGTTGAGTTCAAAAATGTAGACACTTTGCTCATTGTGCTTAACTCTTTTACTCTGTCAAAAATAACACGTCTTAGATTCAACTCAAACTCTTCGAATGAAGATAAAATGAAGTGCTTTACTTTGGAATGTGATTTAATCCGGCTTCAGAGCTCCAACGATAGAATGGAGCCCCCATTGAGAAGCACGTGTTATCTGTCATTACCTGAAATAAGTGCAAACTACCAATATATTCAAATATTTCACATGTAACTCATCTATTCACTCATATACTATAGCTATAAAACGCGTTAATATTTGGTAGAATGAGGTTAATGACGTATAATACATTAGTGCACGTTTGTAAAGCAGTTATAAATTGATGTGATAGGTTTTCGATAAATAAATTTATTATTAAAAATAAATTGATGTCATAAGACTTCAATGAGGAAAAATATTATTAAAAATAACTCAATATATTGATTACCCGGTCACTGTCAGTCCAGTACATCATATAAAAATTGCACATTTCATCTTCACCGGTTGCTCCCATCATTATCACACGATTTTCGTCATTCTTCAGAATGCACCTATAAATTATTCCTACCTTTAGCTTGCTTCTCTTTCTAATTGAAAAATCAATTATCAGAGTTCTAAGCAAACAGCTTAGAAGAAACATTAGATGTCATGAGTGTTGGTTCTCAAAAAAATTCGTTGCATTTAGAATCAGTGATGTCGAAATAAGCTGGTCCAAGTTGTAAACTTTTTCCTGATCAGTTGATCAAACATCATAGCTCTACTGTAGGTTTGGATTATATTGATTGTTTTTGTGAGTGAAAATATGAAAGATTTGACTCAAACCTGGCAGCTATTATGTCTCCTTGATGAATGACTAGTGATTTATTTTGTACAGGAACAAACATTTGAGGCAGCTGTGGATCACGTCTACCAATCAAAGTCCACTTGTCATCACCTTTCTCATTCTGAAACCCAATTTGTTGGGATGATTATTTTATAGATTTTAACAAATAATCGATTTACGAGCCTCATTGACAACCCATCCAGAGATGTCAACACCATGACGATGTGAATGAGTACGGAATGCGAACGGATGTAGAACAACGTCTTCTTGAATCATGCATGCTGTTTCGAATGATTCTAAAAACATGAACAAAGACTAAACAAAACGACAATGCATAATTTCGTTATTGAATGCGCTAGCTTGCACCCTTGAGGAAAAAAACACATGGCAATAGAGGATTACGGTAATTGCAAACAACACCGATACATTTACTAGTATTACGGCTACATTACGATATTTATATTTTATTTTCGGAAAATTCTACAGTGAAATTGTAGAGTCGACTTATAGCTTTGCCTCAACTTTAATTTGATTAGATTTAAATGTGTGCTTATCACTTTATATGTGCCCAGCACTTTATAAACATGAAATTCTTAATGATTAGTTCATGGAATGTGAAGAATTCATAGCAATATGCTACCTCTACAGTCGCATGACGTCACGATTCATTACATTCCTGGTTGACTACCTATTTTTATACTATTTTCTATAGTAAGGTATTGCCTATTTCTTGAGTTAACGAGTATCATGGACAAGGCGTTAACAAAAGCAACACGTTCAAAAGGGAATGATATGATGTATGAATGATTGAAGATTGAAGGATGATTGAACTAACAAACTGAACAGAATCCACAAGAAATCGATTAATGCTTGAATATGAACAAATTTAGTACTTCTACAAACTTACCAGTACTTTTCGGCGGTAGAATTCCTCCAGTAACAAGCAGCATAGTGGCGGCAGTTTTTGGTTGTACTTCTTGAGTGTGATGTAGTGTCACACCACTATAATCCGGCTTATCACGTTCTTCCATATAATGAACCTGAACGATTAACTTACTTTTAGGAATAGATTTGAGTGCATAAACATTAACATTTTATATGAGTTCGTTTGAGTAACTAGAACAAGGAACAGAGTGAAATTCAACAGTGATGATATGATAAGGTTATCATTCAAAAGTCATTATTACCTGCATGACGAGAAAGTTTATACCAGAATCACCTCCAACACGGAATCCAACACCTAGAATCACTCGTGATATGAGGTTTTGTGGGAAAAAAAAAGACTTAATAAAGAGAAATGCAACTCCATAGTATTTTTTATATCTATAAATATTCATTTATTTCAATTAGAAGAAATATAGATGTTTGACTAGTAATAAATTCCAACTTTTCTACCTTTGGGTAAGTTTAATTCAGGAGCATTTTTTGCCCACGCGTACAGTATAGCTGGATTGGACTTGCAAGTAGGAGCTCTATTCAGTCCATCCAAATCCGTTTCCATTTCACCACAATCCTAAAGTACAACAATAATCTATTGTTGTTAGCTTTCATAGTGTCTTTGTTTATTATTCA
>KN716202.1:242857-255881 GCA_000816705.1 Dictyocaulus viviparus | reverse complement strand
TCAAAAGGGAATGATATGATGTATGAATGATTGAAGATTGAAGGATGATTGAACAAACAGACTAAACAGAATCCACAAGAAATCGATTAATGCTTGAATATGAACAAATTTAGTACTTCTACAAACTTACCAGTACTTTTCGGCGGTAGAATTCCTCCAGTAACAAGCAGCATAGTGGCGGCAGTTTTTGGTTGTACTTCTTGAGTGTGATGTAGTGTCACACCACTATAATCCGGCTTATCACGTTCTTCCATATAATGAACCTGAACGATCAACTTACTTTTAGGAATAGATTTGAGTGCATAAACATTAACATTTTATACGAGTTCGTTTGAGTAACTAGAACAAGGAACAGAGTGAAATTCAACAGTGATGATATGATAACGTTATCATTCGAAAGTCATTACCTGCATGACAAGAAAGTTTATACCAGAATCACCTCCAACACGGAATCCAACACCTAGAATCACTCGTGATATGAGGTTTTGAGGGAAAAAAAAAACTTAATAAAGAGAAATCTAACTCTATAGTATTTTTTATATCTATAAATATTTATTTCTTTCAATTAGAAGAAATATAGATGTTTGACTAATGATAAATGCCAACTTTTCTACCTTTCGGTAAGTTTAATTCAGGAGCATTTTTCGCCCACGCGTACAGTATAGCTGGATTGGACTTGCAAGTAGGAGCTCTATTCAGTCCATCCAAATCCGTTGCCATTTCACCACAATCCCTAAAAGTACAACAATAAATTCTATTGGTTGTTAGCTTTCATAGTGCTTTGTTTATTATTCACCAATTATAATAGGTTCAATCTATCAGAACTGACATCTGTTATGCACGGGTTCAAGCTCAGCTTTAAGTTCAAAGATTTACTACTTAAGACTAGACTCATTATGCAAATATATGAGTAAAATTACGACACAGTTATAGTTTTCACTTGTTCATCATCTGAAGAAACGATTAAATGACGACTAGAAACGATGTTTTAATGAATGACAAACCTTTACAGTACTTTTTTCCGATGATCTTTCACTGTGAGGAAAAATTTCATCGTACAATTCTGTTTGAGTATGAATAGAAAGAGAATGTTGAGGAAAAGAAAATGCGTATAATCAATGTCGATGCTTAGAAATGTCATTAGTTATGCCATATCAGAAATCACATTATCTTTTAACTACGGTATGAAAGCCTAAGTATCAATATCACTTTTTATTTTCATGACTTTTATAACTCCTCAAAGCTCTATGATTTAAAAAAGCTCTGACTTTATGTAAATTTATTAGTGTGTCTTCATAAAAAACGTAAGTTGGACTGCTGTAATGCGAAATAGAATATGAAGCATATTTTACCCAGGCTTCTTATGATGTTGAGGAGTGAGTGCATTGTCGAGTGATCAATTGTTAGCAATGATACTGATTCAAGAAGAAAGAACACTCGCAACAGAAAAAGAAATCTCTCTTTTTCACCAACGCGACTTTTTTTTTGACAGTGATTTGATTATATCACCAGGGAATAAAAGAAATCCAAAATTTGGAACTTCGAAATTACCTCTTTAGCAACGAAAGACTGATGACAATACTACTGAGGAGTCTATCTTGTATAACCGATCACATAATACTGAGTCAGTCACAAAACTTGGAACTTAAGCCTTAACTCATTGTGGGAATATATGAGTAAAATTATCACAGAGTTTAAGTTACAGTAAAATTATTACAGAATAGTTCATGTATATGAAGTTTTCAAAAAAATATTGAACTTACCAAACCTCATCATAACTGCCTGGCTCATCGCAGCCGAATAGAAGAATATGATGAGCGTTATGGGATTCGACATTCGCTTTGTAGCCAACTCAAATAGCATTAATTTTGTATTATTTTTATTCAAATCTTAAAACATGAAACAACCATAGGAATAGGATAAGCTTGGAATAATCTTTGTCGGATGCGCCACACATTTATTGCCCTGATGTTATCGCTAAGCTTCTTGCATAATGGTTGTTGTGAAAAGCATGCCAACGAGCACTAATCCGTTGTCAACTCAGTGAAAATTACTTTTCCATATCATACTGCTATCAATTCATCTACCGCTAAAAAATGGAAGGCTTGTTTGATCTGGTGCTAGACTCGAACCCGCGAATACAGTATCCAACGTATGCCTGTGTTCACTCCTACAACGGTGCTGTACGGCGTCAGAGCACGAATTATAAATCACATGTCAATAAACCACTCAGTCTTGATTCTGATTGATATTTCTAACATATTTTAAATAGATCACAAAGAGGGGCCTAGCACAGTGGTAAGAGACGCCGCCGTAATGCACAGATTCGCATTAATGTAGTTTGGTTGACGTCCACCCTTACGTCTATAAAGCCTGTTTTCCTTCGAAGTCCGTAAATCGATATCACGTATATCATCAAATTCAAACAGTATTATATCGATGGGTAGTGGTCAAAATGATATGTGACAGACACTTCTAAAAAGGTGATCATACAAATGAGGTATAACGGAAGTAAATAATCCGTCAATTAAGTTTAATTAATAGGAATTTTCGAATTACGTAAGCGAAACATCCATAGTAACAGTTAAATTTTACATTTACACTATAATTATTATAAGTTATGATAATTACCTATCGAGTCATCATTAAGATGACAGGAGGGCTATACAGAGCGCAATGATTAGAGATGCTGCTGCGTTGCACTCATGATCGTTAGCTTAATACCTCATTCTAATAGCCCTCTAGTCTAAAATTCATTCTCCTCAAACTAAGACAAAGAGTTAGCATAATCCAAGAGTATTGAAAAACTGATATGATAGCGCTCTACCAACACCACTATGAATAAAATCGCCTGCATGAATGCTTCTGTCATACACGCAGCCACAGAAGCTTATTCACTCGGATGTTTATCATTTTCCTCCGAGAATTTTCTCGTAATGAATAGACTATGTGGAAAATGAACTCACTCAGATAGGTTTCAGATTCTGGATCCAATTGTACGGATGTACACGCGTAAGTTTCAGCCTTAATGAAAAAACTTACTGTGCCAAATTTCTTATGAATATTTCATGTTGAAAAATAAAAAAAACACCAATACCATTAGAGTATGACTGTGGTCAAACCTCATCGTTCTGTTTAATAGGTGACTTATTTTTGAAAAATTCCCTCAATTTATTCAACCAAGTAGTTTTCGATTGATAATAGAGTTAATTGACCTCAATCTTTTCTTCAAATCTTCTTTTCAATTTAGTTGAAATATTTTTCTATAAGGACATTCTCACGATATCAGTTCCCCAATTGTTTCAAACAAAAAAGTTTTTTTAAGGTATTTTTGTCATAATTTCTACTTATTAAAAGCACTTCATGAGGTTAAAAAATACTACGGTAGTTATGGTAAGTCATAGAGATTTTATATTTGTTTTATTCATATCTCTGCAATGCTGAGTTGATCACAAAATTGAAGCCTCAGGCAAGACTCAAACCTCGGACATTGACACCTATATACAACTGCAAATCGAACGGTTATCAGCTTAAGCAGATGTAAAGCCCTTATCGACTCATCAGATTAAAGCTGTTAATGGACGAATGCTGAGTAAGATATCTACTTAGAAGTATAATTGAAACATTCAGTGATTGCAAACCAAAGTCCTCGGTAGTGTGATCGGTAGGACATTAGACCAGGGATTTGTAGATGCGCGTTCGAGACCCGGCTGTGGTTTGAGGTTATGTGATTCACTCAGAATTGTGAGAATCGTTGTGATACTTCTAATACATTAAACATTACCGTATGCTATTGAACATTCTCTGATTCAAATCACTTCTTAGATTCGCCTATGTAATGTTCTCGATGAGAAATTTCCAGAAAAGAAAGATCTCAGTAATCCTCTAAGTTAGATTTTAAGTCTGGTTGAATGCAAGACACTGTGGAAGTTTTCTTTTTACTCAAAATATAATGGCTATTATAAGTATTCTCGTATTGAATTACAGTGAAATCTACGAAAAATGCTAATTAAATCGTTGTCCTCCATGCGATGAGTTAGTAGAACGAAGCAGTTATCGATTGGATTTCGAGTCGAAAGCACTTACGACGTCATGGTGATGACGTAAGCAGTAACAAACATTCAAACAGACGTCGATTTCCTCATGAACGCACAACAACAAAAACGATTTCATATGAAGTCTATCAATTACGTTTTTATAAATGAACATAGAAAAAGTCTATTATGGTTAGAAGAAACGTTCACCATTAGCTTTTCTATCAATCTCAATATTGAACTCTCAATTTTCAGTCCACCATGAATAAATTACGTTTCAATGAAAATCGTCTTCCTATCAGACATAAACGGTTCATCTCAAAAAACATTACCTCAAAAGCTGTTGAGGATAATCTGAATCATATGTTATCCTCATCAAACAAACACTGAATACTTTTTAGTATATCAGTTTTCTTTTGATGATATGCAATCAGTATTTGTTGAAGTAATGTTTCTCAGTCAATATATTGCCTTAAGGCTCTTGTTTGTATCCTCCTCATTCATCATATCAGAGAAAAATAAAATTAATTAGAAGAAAATGGATGAGGCAAAAAAAAAATACAACAATAGATGACATATTAGCGATAAATCAGAAAAAATAACTACAGTATACCGAGCAGTATTACTTAAAACTAACCACATCATTCCATTATATCTATTTCAGTTAGAAAGTATTTTGAAAAAAAAAGAGTAATAAAAAAACCTAATACACAGTAAAATTATACCTCATTATTAAAATATGCTTACCGTGAGTTAATTCGAAAATAAACTCAAAACTCTTGTTATTATACAAATTTAGAAAGCTATAAGTGAAACGTCCACTACATTCGTATTCAACTATAAAATTTTGAGTTAAAAATTTAACTCGTATAGAGGAATATGACGTCATACATTATTAATGTCATTTCATAGAAGTTTATTAATAATGTATAATGGAAAATACCCGAAAAAAAAACGAATTTTTCTCAAATTATTATTATTTCTCATGAAAAGTGCTGAAAAATCAAACGGATTAGGTTCTCTATTTTTTTTTCCTCACTAAAATTTTACAAATTACAAACGGACGAGATCAAAACATAAAAGTTTTATTTTAATACATAGTTAAATAAGAAAGCTAAAACTGAGAGTGCTTCCAAATTGTGTTCATTCAATTCATTCCTAATGATTTTGAGTCAATCTCAAGATCTCATGTGAGATTTGAACCCGGATCTACAGATGTTCGGTTTCATGTGCTACCTTCGGTGCTCTACCCTCTAGCACTCATCATCCTTGAATAACTCAACGTAACACTTATTATTTCTTAATGGATATCTTATCAGTACTTTCAAATTGACGGCTACGATTTGGTGAGTCCATTGCATCCAGGGAAGCTAATAGTTACGAGATGTCCCGAGATGTATAGATTTCACTCCAGTTTCCAGTACTGAAGACTTAACATGAGACTGATGAAATTAACGATACGTCATTAGGTTGCTTTTCATTAATCGGCATTCAATGTGATTAGACGAGTTAGTGGTCACCAGAGAGAACACTGACAGCTGGATTGAACTCTCACAAATCCAATAATGCTTTGCAAGTTGTGCACAACTATGTTTCTACCGTATCTTTAATCTTCTAAAATTCATCAGATGCAAAATGAAATCTGAGTTGATGACGAAAACAATTAATTCAGAAGCAACACGAGTTATTGTTATGCAACAGATGTGTTTTCTGAAGCTTATATGTTTTATAATAGAATCAAAAATTTTGCAGAAATGAGTTTTGACGTAAATCAATTGTGCCACTGAGATAGAAATAATTTATTGCACAGCTTTTGACCTCACCGAACATGCTTTATTCTTTCCTCAACATAAATCCTCAATGAAAAAAACCGATTCCCTCATACATTGAAACGTATTACTTTATTAGTATTTACTTTTATCATGACCTTATATAAGCCACAGAAACAAATGGTTCGTTAATTTTTTTTATATCAAAACTTGAAGCTTTTACGTTTTCACTCATTTGCAATCTGAAACTGAAAACGGGATTGTGTTCCATGAACAGCAAATTGAGGACGGAAAAAAAAATGCAAATTACCGAGATGAAATTTGAAGCAATATCGGATTACAGTACTCTGGATACCGTAATCAGCGATAGTACAAAGATACTGGATAAAAATTACGAAGGAAAGAAATCTAATTAATGTGCATTTATGAATGTACTGAAACGAGTTTCAAGTATAACTCTATAAAGTAACATAATTGAAATGATTGTATGAAAAAAGATAACATCGAATACGGTAGTTGATCGTAATATAGACAAAATGAGTTTTTTTTTTCGTCAATTGAGGGACAATTTGATCTAATACTCACTTTCTCTCATTTTCGATCAAATTTTAGATAAATATTATCTTATTCACCCAGTTTATCACATGAAAAGCACATTCATAAGATTATAATTAGATTTATTTTTTTGTTCATTCATTGTGACCTCCTCGATTGTGACCTCCTATTACCGTCTCCTCGATCACTACACTATTATTTCATAGCTGATATTGGACACTTCCTGTCTGATTCTCGCTTAACTCTCTATTAGACTATGTGAAATTTATCTCGATGATATGAAACAATAGCTGATAATCAATAAATCTCATGAATATGAATAGTGCTAGAATCAATTGTATGCAGTAAATGAAGATAGAGAGTTCAGCAATTGAATTATAACTCAACATATAAGTCACAAACCTGAGGTAAAACACCAGGCATTAGTAATTGTGTATCGTCAGCATAAGTCAAAGTGAATAAAGTTGTTATTAAGCCAAACATTCTTCTGGCTTCAGCTTTCATATGAGTGTGTCGGCAATGTCGTCACCTCCGAATCAATACAGCTGAATGAATGAGGAGAATAGCCACACCCATTTCCTCTAGATGGTAAGCTTCTAATAGGAACAATTTGTGGTAACTTCGTAGCGTTCAAATAAGATTTTATATTGTTAGAAAAATATTTGATTCAGTTTAAATCACTACAGATGATTTTATCCAAATAAGCATCCTATTTTTACAGTGGAATATTTAAAGATTGTGAAATTATTAAGAATTAAATTCAGATTATATGGAGTTTATTGAAGAAAAAATTAAGTCTTTTAAACGTTATAAGCAACTCAAGAAGTTTTTGCCTCTGAGGATAATCGTCGGCATAATATGACATCATAATAAGTTAATAGTAGGAACAATAATACTAATAATATAATAGTAATAATAGTAGGAATAATAATACTAACATATTGGACATGAAATGTAAGAGATTGGTCCAACTGGACATCAAACGCACTGCAGGATGACCACCAGCCCGATGGTCCGATCTCTTCAAAAAAGCCCTAGAAGTGGACTATGATGCTCAACGAATCCCTAGAGCAAAAAGAACTCATTGAACTACCCTCGCGCGCAATACGGAGAAATGGAAGTTTTAGTGGTGCTCGCTCGACTCTATCGATGATCAACGAGAATCCTGGTGAACCAGGTGATGATCACCGTATGTTGTAAATGGAGAGAAATTGGGAAATATAAAACAATTACAGTAATCCTTTTCCTACTTAGGCTAATCATTCCAAATGTATGGAAAATCACGTTTTGAAACAATATAAATTCAATTAGTGAATCGATAGAATAATTTTGGGATTTGTGTTATTTAAGCCAAACCTACCAATAGCATTAATATATCCTCAGGATAATAGAGGATTACGAAGTGTTAAGCTCAAAAGTACACAAAAGCTCACTAATTAAAATATGAACAATATTTTTTAATCATTTCAAATAGTACCTCTCTTATCAAAACAGAGTGAACGCTGGCAGTTGAGCTGAAAGTGTGAAGATGTGAAACGTTATCATTATCATTTTTTCAGCGAAGCCTCGTTGAACAGTCGTTACATGTGATCGGGAATACGGTACCTACAAGCATACAGTTTACTTGTTTGTCATGAGCACAAATAAGGCAACACATATCCACATGGAATATGTGAAGCATTGAGTGATCGTAGATCATAGACTCGGTAGAGCAATCGGTGAGCACAACAGACCGAACATTTGTAGATGTGGGTTGGAGTACTGCCTGATGTTTCAAATTTTGCAATTGACTGAGCATCATGAGGGATTTAAAAAAAAACCTTGTTAACAATGAGTCGTGTGAAAAGCTTATACACGACAACAACAGGCAGATTGGGCGATAATGACCAATGTCAAAGCATATAGGATCGACTGATTTTCCCCTTATTGTAGTATAGTATAATGTTGAGTATTCAGCGTCAACTCCGAAAATTGTTAAAGCGATCATTGGATCACGTCTTTTTAGTTTTGAATGTCCGATTTGAACAATTGGCACTAAAAATTTTAGCGAACAACATCAAATTGAGGAGCACGCCAATATCGCCGCACCTCTTTAAAGTCCCAAGGAACAGTGCTTCCTCTGTATCATGAGCAACGCTTAGTGCCATGAGTCTGGTTCACCAAACAACCATTTCATTTTCTTCATTTTCTTCAAGAGCTCGTCAAAAAAAATTCCTGATGCTAAATTTCGTGTGTTGTACGTAGAGAACAATTTCCTTCAAACTTTTTGCGCTAAGACAACCGAGTATGTATGTAGATAGTAGTTCACTATGTTCTACAGTATCCACCATCTTGAATTTTTGTAGACTGTACAAACGATGGAGGTGCCGCTGTCATATGCAGGCTTGGAAGAGGTTCGCCGCAGCCACCAGAGACAACCAGGCCAGCCATCCATCTAGGATCGGTGAATTAGTACGAGAGAAATCTGGGTAAGATAATTAGCACTGAGTTGTTGAAGGTTGGTAGATCAGCTTAATCAGAGCCAAAGCTTATCTTATCATATCTAATGAAGCCCCAGAATTAACACTATAAAATGGTCTTGTATTTCATATATTGAGAATCCACAGTAACTATAATTTCCAATCTTATTTCAATTATTTGATCGACTACAAACTTTTCTTGTAGAACACAACTGCTTATAAAGAACGATATAAGAGAGGACTTAGATTGTACTTTTCTAGCTTTGAATTAACTAACTGATTATGTAATTCAATACTACTTCAATATCAACAAGTCATCTGTTTGCACAAATTTGTTCAACACCTACAGCCAACTGAGTATTCCATATTGATTTTAACGTAATTTGAACGAGAAATATCCTTCAAAAACACTTCTACTGTTTTTAATCGAGTTGGCTATCGAAAAGTTATCAGCAAATGTCCTCCAGAATGAGGGATTGTTGGTATCTTTATAATTTGACTCTATCAAGATTCATCACTTTCTCAGATGGTTTGCCTCCTCATCAAAGCTGGAATATAATCATAGGATTTCCATCTCGACATGGAAATTTAGTCAAGAATCTACCAAGAATCGCCATGGTTTTAATGAAAATGATGTAACAACGAGCGTATTTCTCTAATCCATAAGGGCCAATATCTGCTTGTGGTGTAGAACATGAGAACGCCTTAAATGGCTATCTCAGTCATTCATGGAACTAAAACTACTCCAGAAAAACTTCGTTGCGCCACTGTCATCATGTACGCAGATGTTTACCACAATTGCGCGAGAAATAAACCATTGGAGGATTGTTGAGGCCCGCTCTACACGTGATCACAGACTATCCAAGTAGGATCCATCGACGAAGTTCATCTTCTATATAACACGATGTACGTTCATGGGGAGTGCGTATATAGGGCATCTAAAAGGTTACACACATTATCATCCAATCCATTCCTTTCCTCCTTCATCTCTTTGCACATGCCGTTCTACTTCGTTGTATTATGTTATCGTATCCTTCGTTAGTTATATTGTTGCTATTTCGCTATGAAAGATATTTGATGAGAGTTCTATGAGAAATAGTACATCATTTATGATGTTATCTGTCTTAGCAGTTTTTAGTTACTTTCTATCAACTATCAACTATGATAAGTTATAATGGATTTGTCATTATCTCCTTAACGTTGCTTGGTTAATCGCAAAACTTGGAACCACAGGCGGAAACCATCGGACTATCCCGTAATTATGAGCGTTACTTGAGGTAACGAAAACTGGCTCATATGATCTAACCCGTTAAGGATAAGTGCTGATTAAGAATTCATTTTATAAAAAGTGAAATATTGGACGACATCTGAGTGATGGCCTTCGTAGTACAAAACTATGTAGGCGGTAACAGAACCTCCATCATTACTGTTGGTCCAAAGATCCTTACATCATATAATGAAAAAGGATAAGCATTCGCACAATCTGCCTCTGTAAAGAGATGCTCCACCCATTTGAAGTATTTATGTTACTATATAAGTGTTTGTATGGGCGTCACCTATACAAGGACTTCATCATCAGTATATTGCCGGTCCGGAGTCGTACCTGCATAGTGATGCAACCCCTTCGACTTCCGATTTTAGGGATTGTTTATAGCCTGGATTTAAAGTAGTATGTGTGTTCTGGACCAAGAATTTCGGTCTCTTTAGTGAACATGTGTTCTTTCGTTGATTTAGTATCGCAGGTTCCACTTATTGAGTACGCCCTCATAGGTTTCAGATTAGCCTCTGGATCATTGATACCACAGGAATGATTGCTGATAAAGACGAGATTTTGTTGCCTCTAATTTAAAAGATCACCTGCTCACATAGATTCTACATGAAATTATTACCTTGGAGAGCGCTATAACTTGGAGCGCACTGAGCATGTTGGATTAGAATCCACTGACGGATACTATACTAAAAAGTTGTTGTCATTATGTCATCCTAGCTCTATCACGATGATAACACAACCACTATGAATCACATAAAACAGTAAGCCTTTTTAGTAACGACATTCAAAAGCAATGCTGCTAAACCATACTCCTGCCAACCAAAATATACTTCACCAAATTTGCGTAATATTTATATCCTGTTTAAATCACCATCAGGAGTAGTCAGTACGAAAAAACCACGATTAAAAACAATTATTTTTGCAAGCAAAACCCCTCATGTCCATATCTTTACATCTCATTGAAATATTAATGTTAGCAAGACACTTGTTTATGTTTATGTGTCTGACTTGTTGGAGTAGAAAATCACGTGTTAAGTACTGTTGAACTCTCATCTACTAGTGGTATCCAAACGTACATAAAAGAGATTGACATAAGTGCGAATTACTGTATAAGAAATACTGCTGTAAGAAACCAAATTGACGCTTTATTGTATAGTTTATTTTAGGCCTTCCAAACAATAGACTCTAAATAACTTCACAAAATAGAATAAAATCATCAACATTACAGTTTGACAGTGACCCGCATCAGTATCTTTATGTACTTAGTAACCCAGGGATATCATTCTAAATATTTTTAACAATTCATAATCAGAAATACAACATATGCTATGTGCGACTTCCTTGATTCAGGAGACAATCCATTAATTGAGTCATTTTTCGCTTTGCAGCAGGTTCTGACATTTCTCTTAGTGAAGAAGCAATAAACGCGCCTAAAACCTGCCAAAATCCTATGAGAGAGACACGAGTGAGTAGTGCATTAGTAAACTAACCATATCTATCATACTTGTCCATACTAGCAGACGATAACCTCTCTCTCAAAGACGCTGTGATTTCACGAATCATATCAAGTCCTAGAACAATTAATTTAAGGAATGGTGCCTGTGCATATGAGAGAGAACGAGTAACCCAATAAGATCAAAATTTATGGCAAAACTCGGAAATAAATCACAACAATTACTGGGTTCATATATCAATTTGGTCTCTTCAGAATACTTGCATTACAACACTTACCTTCTTGTAGAGAATCCATTTTCCGCCTTTTGGCAGCAAAACCACCTCCATAACTTCGTTTTCGTAGCGGCTCCACATCATTTGATGCACTACCGTTTTCTTGGGCTTCAGAGACAGGTACGAAATAACTCTCATTCACTTCATCGGATGCGGCAACGCTAGCTATACTAGCTGCTTCTTCGACTGCATCATCAGGAGTAGCAGAACTATGAGGGCTGTCCACCATGCTATGAAGTTTAGAATCACTTTCCACATGTGGTGAAAACTGGACTCTGCAAGAATATGATGAGGAATTGGACCGAATTAATAATGACTTTTCCAAAGAAGAGAAAAACTTGCGAATCGCTTTTTGAAGTCTCATTTAAAAATTCTAGATCCTTTTCATAAATCCATGTTTTTCCTGAAATGTTCGGCTGCATAGACGTCCGCCGCTTCGTATCACGTAAAACTTTCCACGCTGCCTTCAACTCCAGTACTTAAACAGTGATATTTAAAAAATCAGCACAGACAATCAAAGAGGGAAAAAAATGGCCGTTAAGGCAAAACGAAATAAGTAGGTTGACGGAAACTTCCTACGATGATTATAAAAACTATAAAAAAGCAGCAAACATGTAAACAAGTCATAAAATCTACTCACATCCACCTTGATAACCTTTTTTCTCCAATTTCGCTAAAATTTTAGACCAAATAAGGTTCTTTTTGTCCAACCGGTAGTAGTCTTTGCACTCTGGATTCCACAAAAGCTCTTCCTGCCTTATTAATGCAATTAATTCCTTTTTCATTGAAACGTCCATTCTAAAAACTACTTTTAGAGGAGGATCAAACAAGCCATATGTCAAAGCTCTCGTTTTATCATTCTAAATTATTTTCGTAATAGCAGTTTAAGGGGGAAAAATCAAAAATTCTTCCACAGTGAACCGACAGCTCCCTACCGTAAACTAGATTTGTTATTTGTTATGCTTTTCGATGTCGCTGGCATAGTGTCGCCGAACACCGTAGCAAGCCATCGTCTCACTGCGGATTCTTTCTTGTTCCTATAAAGGAGCACGTCATTACAATCCATTAACATCTATTTTTCATTTTCTACGTATCTCACAAAATAAATAAATGATACACACTATAAATCTTTGATCATACGAAGTATAGAATAAAATTAAGAAATTGAACTAATTGTATTGACTTCATATACAAATATGCACATATAAT
>KN716202.1:208750-237430 GCA_000816705.1 Dictyocaulus viviparus | reverse complement strand
TCGATATAAAAATGTACTAGATTGGTGTTATTGCCACATTTTGAGGACGTTTTACGTGTCAACAAATGCAAACTGATCTAATTAAGGAAAGATGACGCATCTAGTCTCTCATAGAAATAGTACTTAAAATGCATCATAATTGGAATTTGATTCACTCAGTTAATACTTTTCGGCTTTTTTTTTCTGCATTCATGTGATTTCCGTGATTGATCGTCTATCTATCAGTGTTAACAAGTTATTTTTGCTTTCATTTCTATAAAACATATTTCTGTATCTGTAATCTATAAAATATACGCTTTGTATGATAATTATCTACATTAAGAATATTTCGTCACCTAGTTAAAATATCAATGTATTGAATGTTCGACTCTGAAGTACTCATCGCTTTTTGTGAACTAATTCAATGCTACATATTTTGTTTTGTTTGATTAGGCTGCAAAAAGAACTTCTTTCTTCTAGATTCCACTCAAGCGAACAATGTTGTAGTGCGGCATCGTCTTCCATATATCGAGCTTCCAGTTCTCCTAAGGTGCGTATCGTATTCTGCCATTTAAGTTATGTTCAGTACATTATTTTTTATTGTGGAACTACAAATGACCTAATTTCTACGAACCGATCGCGGGATGATGTTGAAGTGCCCTATTTTTCAATTACAATATTTTCTATTTCATGTTCGCTAAAATATATGCTAGTTTTATCCCTTTTAGGTAGAACAACATGGGTGGTTGTTTTTCACGTCACCGCAACCCAGCTTCTGGAGATAGTATGGGTGGAGGTGTGCTCGAACGCGTTGATACAACTAAGTTTAGCTCAGCATCACAAACAATGTACTTAGTGAATAACGCCGGAGATCGCGAAGTCCATATGGTCGAGCACTCGACTCCTGCACGTATAGCACAAGGCTGGTTTCAACATACTCGACATACAATTTCTTTTTACTTTTTTTTTGCGAAAGGCATAGTATTAAATTGTTTTGTTTCATCAGTTCGTGCTCTTTTTTATAATCAATATATCTATCCCTTAAAATGATCTTAATGAATAGTCTTAACTACAATTCTGAAACGTGTGCGGATGAACCATGTATATCCTGGGACTTCATCTTACCGCTTAATCAAATGGCTTTTGGAACTCGTAAACTATTTGTTTTTTCTCATTGCCTTACTAATTATAGATCTTATTACATGGGAATTATAACATGGCTTGCAATTTAGTAGCATACAACAATATTATTGTTATTATGCAGTTGGGATATCAAAGTTTTAAAAGAAATTGGGTTCTTTAGTGTTTAATTATTGCTTGCACTTTATCTTTGCTTTTTAAAAAACATTTTTTCGCTTTTTTATATATTTATACTTTGTAGGTGACAATACCTGTTAAATTCTAATAACATCAAGAAGTGTTCTATGCATGAATTCATTGCTTACCTGTTTGATTTCATCTGTCTTCATCATTTAATTTTTAGAGAAAGAAATTTTGGTAGCTCTTTATGCCTATGATTCGCGAGCGGATGGCGACTTAAGTTTCAAGAAGGGTGATATAATGTATTTATTAGACCAAAGGTGGGTTGTACTAGTTTGATCGTTCCATAAATTATTTGTCGTTTTTATTTTTCTTGATTTAAATTCCTACATTTTGGAAAGATGTTTGGAACAGTTATATTAGTTGTATGCTGTATCTATCTTATAGTTAGTATCATTTCCTTTTCATACTTATACTCTGCTTTACATGAGACGTCTTTCTTTTCAAATTGAAAGCAAGATTTTACATTTTAGAAAACAACATAATAAGATGAATAATATAATGCCATCAAATCAAAAAGAAAAGACGCCTGCGATTTATGCTATATTTTCTGCATATATATTTACGTCATATTTTCCAACTTTTGAAAGGTTATTCATATTTACGTTCAGCAATTGTGATTGGTGGTATGTGCGTCACCAACGTACCGGAAGCACTGGGTATGTGCCAAGAAATTTCGTGGCAAAACAGCAAACAATTGAAAGTGAAGAGTAAGTTTTTAAGTTCATTTTGGAACATGTCTTTACTTTGAAAAGTTTCGAAAATGTACTCTAGGTGGTATGCAGGGAAAATTCCACGAAACCGTGCTGAGCGACTCGTTTTAGCCAATAATTTGCCAAAAGGAACTTTTCTAATACGTGAGAGGGAGGCAGATGGTCGAGAGTTTGCTTTGACGATAAGGGATTCTGATGATATTCGTGGAGGTAAGAGGGATACATAGATGTATTTTTGCTGTAACTGCTTTGTTGCTTAAGGCTTTCATTTAGGCTCAGTGAAGCATTATAAAATTAAGCGTTTGGATCACGACCAAGGTTTCTTTATTACGACTCGTAGGACTTTTCGCACATTACAAGAACTTGTGGCGTACTACTCCGGTAGGTTGATCAGTATTTTATAGTGCACAGACTCATTTGAAGACTCCCATTTTCAGAAATGGCTGATGGTTTATGTTGCCAGCTTACATTTCCTGCTCCGAGAATCGCACCAACTCGACCAGATCTCAGCCATGACACCCAACAAAATTGGGAAATTCCTAGGAACCAATTACAGTTAAAAAGAAAATTAGGGGATGGAAATTTTGGCGAAGTAAGTGAATAGATTATTTTTGAAATTGTTTGCTTCTTTCATTAAGTCCATCCTTATTCTTTTTCTTTATGGCTCTTCATTCATCTCAACACTTTTCCTCAATAAATTAAGGTGTTTGATTAATAAGCTATTATTTGATGTTTATCAGGTGTGGTATGGTAAATGGCGTGGTATTGTTGAGGTAGCAATAAAGACTATGAAACCTGGAACTATGTCTCCTGAAGCATTTTTAGGGTATGATCCGTTTTTCTATTATACTTCGTGTTAAAAACGTTGAATTTTTTATTCTCGGATTTAAAAAATTGTAGTGAGGCCCAAATAATGAAACAGTGTGATCATCCTAACCTGGTGAAGTTGTATGCCGTTTGTACGCGAGAGGAGCCATTCTATATTATAACGGAATATATGTGCAATGGTTCTCTTTTACATTATTTGAGAAATGAAGGAGCTGCTCTTGGGATACAGGCGCTTGTAGACATGGCTGCTCAGGTGTCTTATTTAGGCTTCCACTTTATTTTTTTTTCTAATTGATGATAATTGATGTATATGTAGATTGCAAACGGAATGATGTATTTGGAAGAAAGAAAATTAGTTCATCGTGATTTGGCTGCCAGAAATGTTCTTGTTGGAGAAAAAATCAGTGGTGTCCCAGTGGTTAAGGTAAGGAATGCATTCTGCTTCTAATAAAAACATCTTCAACTATTTCTTAGTAATGTTCTTCTCTTCATATAAGGTCCTTCTTTTCATCCCTACTGATTATTTCATATCAACAAATTTTTTAGGTCTGCATATAAATTTATCTGCCTAAGCTTATCATCCATATTGTAATGGATGATAATTTCTTGTCGTAGACATTACGGAGAATCTTGGTCTAATGTTCTAATGCGCAGTTTTGTTTTTCAACATGTGTTTACTAAATATTTTAGTAGTCTTGATTGTTAGATGCTTTTTTTAGCATTCTACAACAAGAACAAATTAGTTCAAAAAAAAATTTTGTCCAAAAAAAACTTGTAGGTTCGCTGTGGCAATATCGCTCTAATCTTTCGAGCTAAAATAGAAGTTATGAGAAGAGCTGCTAAAGTTGTTACAAACAAAACTGAGTTGCTATGAGAAGCGTTTTTTTTAAACGGAGTGCATGTTTTTTAGCTTCACGTGGCAACAATTCATATCTATACGAACTTCCTTTTTTACTTGCAGTCTTATAAATGCTGGTCATAGAACAAACCATTTATAATTCAAAGAATTGTGAAAAATAGGATTAGTTTTGAAATAGGAAATTCACGGTGTCATTGGCTGATTATTTTCACTTCTATAGCGTAAAATTTTACTATGCTGGAAGTCTGTTGTTTAGTAATACACTCTCACTACACAGTTCTAGTTGATCTACAGTGACTATCATTATTGTTTGTCATTTTACATTTTGATATTATTTGGAACTCTTTTCTCTACTATAATTTGAGCGGATCATGATATCTTTTTAGGACAAGGTAACCTGTAGAGTAGGAAATTGTTATCATGTCCTTTCAAGCAAATTTGTCTTCAGAAAGTTTTTGTTATGGTTTATCATGCTCCGATTCTGTGTGTAACAGTGTTTGTTACACAAAATTTCCCATCGTAAAGCAGTCGTTAGCCGTTTTTATGATGCAAAATAAGAGCAAAATCTATTATGACAATTAATTTGTTTCACCTAGTTTGATCTCATCTTCAAATTGATAATATCTTAATTTTCAGTTCAATTAAGAATTTTTAGATTCAATAAAACGAGCTGCATTCAACTTTTTTGAGTAAAAAAGTTTGGTGTATTTCAATTTGTTGCTGGTTTTTAAATGTCATTTCATCGAAAACAATCCTCTGTTTTTCCATACTTATAATTTACTAGGCTAAATACACGTATACTATTGTCTTTGTAACTACATCGGACACCTTCTGCGCGTTACAATTATTTTTGCGGATATAATAACATTGAGGATATGCCGAAGACGATTATTTTTGGGGCAACCTATTCGTTGTGCTTCATAGTCAAGAAAGAAGAGAAAACAAAACCTCATATCATTTAATATTCATTATTTCCTTAAGATGGTTTAATTTCAGGTCGCTGATTTTGGTCTCGCACGCAAATTGATGGAAGAAGACATATATGAAGCCAGAACAGGAGCAAAATTTCCAATCAAATGGACTGCTCCAGAAGCAGCAACGTGCGGTAATTTTACTGTTAAAAGCGATGTTTGGTCATATGGAATACTACTATACGAAATAATGACAAAAGGACAAGTTCCATATCCGGGTAAGTTTTTGCTAGCTATTTTTACGTCTATTACTCAATCTTGTATTACGGTTTGAAAAACATTTCAGGGTTCAAAGTACAAATATATTTTTCTTCAATTTGAAAATTTAGGTATGCATAACAGAGAAGTAGTGGAGCAAGTGGACATTGGATATCGTATGCCGATGCCACGCGGCTGTCCCGAACAGATTTACAATGAGGCGAATTTTTCACTTAATATATACTTTTTCACATAAATGGCATTATTCAAGATATATGAAGACTTTTCTATTTTGACTTGCAGGTGATGTTGAAATGTTGGGATAAAATACCAGAACGACGACCGACTTTCGACCATCTTTTTCACTTCTTTGATGACTACTTCGTCTCATCTCAACCAAACTATGTCCCTCCTAGTGTTTAACTGTTAAACTTCTTATATTTATTGGTTAAATTACTAATACTTCACTTGATTTCCACACAATCTTTCATTCCTATTCTTCATACATGGAGAAATCGCTGCTCGTAGGTACACCATTTTCGTTGTTTTATTTAACATGTTATGAATTATGTCATAATGTATATAATAATTGTTAATTATCCGTGCTCTGTTACCATTGTTGCACGACCCCTGTTTTGGGCGAGAATATTCACAACTGGAAAGTTATATTCTTTATATTCGTTACAAAATCAGACGAGATTACCTGAATTTTTTACACGCGACCGGATTTCATTGGGTGCAATGAATCTGGTTATTATTAATAATATCGCACTATAGTACTGCCATACACGTATGATGTCGCATAAAAATTGCTAATGGTGATCAGAGTAGTGCAACAGGAATAATTTAAAGGTCAGGTCATAAGAACGGTCTACTATGTTCCATATGAGAAGAGAAGTCGTTAATGTCAGACGCAATAGCGTATTAATTCCACGACGTATATGCATTCCGTGGTATGCGAGTGTCATCTACGTCTTGCAGTAATTAATTTGTACAAATTTGTGAGCGTACTAGCAGAAAAAGCTTAATTTTCGCATAGCTTTAGGTTTTTGTACTATAAACTAAGTGCATAGTCTTGGTTGTTTGGCTATGGGTTTATATGAGGTGCTACAAACAATTGGCAGATTAACGATGAGGTATCGCAGATTAACGACGCCCCCAGCAAGCATATTAGAATCGCGAGCAAGAGAAATTTTGGATGTTTGTATTTACAACCTCCTTCCTATGATGGAAATCTAACGAGGAATCTATTCATTGTAGTCTTATGCATTGTAGCTTATACTCTCATATTCTGATATTGGGATTCATTCAATCCTGTGTAATTTGTAGCCTGTGTGATACATGACTATAGATTGTGCAATAAATTTTATGCCTTATGTATATATATACCAACGATGCTTGGAAAATGATCTCTTCTGTTTGTTGCTTCGATGAATCAACTGTTTTTTTAATTATTTTGAGAAAAACATGTGGAAACATACGTTGTATTGCTGTTGTAATGACTTTGTATTATAATATACATAGTGTTTTAGTGAAACTGATTTCCCAAGTTCATGAACGTACTTGCCTTACGTGTGCAAGACATCGATGTGAAGCAAACTTTAACTTTCTGTGAAAATAAGGTAGTGAGTCCGATTCCTTTGGAGCAATGAAACAACATATTTCACGATAATTATTTTTTCTATTTTGTTTATTTAGATTGCTATGTATCATCTAGTGGACCATTCAACTTACAAATCAGTATTTTTTAAAATTCTCTTACTCGATATTATAATGTATTTTACAGTACAAACCAGTATTTTTTTTTAAAATTCTTTCACTCGATATTATAATGCTAAGTGGAAAAGAAGTAGAAGCGATGTATAGCAAAAGGTTAGTTTTGATAATGCAGTGGAGTTGTACATTGCCTGTAACGATTTATAACGGTTTTTGAACAAATAAGTACGGCTTACTATTAGATGATAATCCGAAGGATCAATATGAATAGTACCCTTTAATATTTATGGATCTTAAATTGTTACAATAAATGAAGCTAATATTTACATAATAAAATAATTTCACTGTTTACACTTCTGCGACGTATCGCCGTACTTTGCGTGTTAACGCTAAAAAAGTTCCAAGCTTTAGAAAATATATTGATTTGGATGAAAAAGCAGAAGTAGAAGGATGAAACGAATGGACTGTATGGTAGCTTTTCGAAGAGAATACATTTTATAGTGTTTATATCAACGAATATTTTCATTTGACAAAACAATGATATTCCTTTTTAGACATCATCAGAATTCCTTAACACTTCAATTCGATGATTTCATCGTCACTGCATACTATTTCTGGTACCTTTGGTGTCATTTGCTATCAAACCATTACCATTATTCCAACCGTAGCATTTATTCTAAAAGCAATTGTTTTCTTATACCTGTTAAGCATGTAGCTATGAAAACCATATGGATATAGTTTCAAAGTGAGTAAAGGTGGCTAAAGCTTTATTCATTAGAAAGGCACTGGTGAAATATTCTTGTTCTGCTTCTGTTTCCTTCTTTTTTTCTTTTTTTGAAATTGTGTCAACAAGTAATTAGTATAGTGGTACTCTCTGCAGATGTTTCTAACATTAATCACATTGTAAATCGATGAAATTTTCTACATAAAATCAGAGGTCAAGACTGTTCGAAGTGCACATCTTATAGAATGAATGGTACAAGTAATAGTTAACGCAGTCTTCATGAAGGTTTTATTTCTACAAATCTTTATAAAGAGTTTAATGTAAAGTAGTGAGACAGAGAAAGATTATAAGAAAAGCTACATAAATGAATACAAAAAGAAAACCACACACATACAGAGATTGAGGAAAATTGAGGTAAATGATTGAGGGACGATATTGAAGAAAACAATGAAACACATCCTACTGTATTATAGGAGAAATTAACGATTAGGAATAACGCGCGCGGTTGTGAGTTTGCCAACATAATTTGCATACGAAATCATTGTAATGACCAAAAACCAAATTATGTTGGTGTTATTTTGATTTGTCTAGTTTCGTACTGATACGTTTTTATTATGATTTGATTTTGTTTCGTTATAGTTCATATTTATGTCGTAGGATATTTATATTATTCATATGCGAATTTAACATGTCATATCAATTATCACCAGAACACTTATAACCAATCATTTGTTTGTGGAATTTAATTCCGAATACGACGCATGAGTCATCCTTTTTCGCGTAATTATTTTTATTTAACCCCGTCCTTTCTCGACTTACAATTAAGAAACTTTCTGAGCATTATGGCGCGTAATGTTTATGAATGTTTTTCAGTAATAATTTTGCATAGAACATTATAACTCGAAGTTTTTCAAGAACAATACAACCGAAAAGTATCAGTTGTTATGAAACAACAAATGGCTAAACTAGTCATATTTAACATGAAACGTTCGTCAAAACAACTCTGTTCCTATTGATCAATAAAATGTATGGACCGGATCTCGTTTGAAATCTTAATATTTGGTACTGAATTGCTTAGCAGCTCTTAATTTTCGCATCAGGTGGGTTGTACTCTATCGGATATCTACGAATTAACTATATTGAGCAGTTAAGCAAAATGTTTAGGAAATTTTGTAGTGTACTCCGTTTGAGTACAACTTGTTGGTAATATTATTTTCATGCCTCGATGTTTTTGTGCTGGTCAGCTTTCGATTCTCATTTTATTTTTAGCTAAATATTAAAGAAAAAACTGTGTCGTCTTTTATTTCGTTATTTATTTAGGTATAACAACGGGTTTTTGTACTTCTTTCGACCAGAACTAAATTTAATTCAAATAAATTAATTTGTGAATTCGTGTACAGCATGGTTAATAGAAGATTGCAATAGTATAGTAAAAAAAGGGAATTATCGATGCTTTGATCATTTGCTTCGTCAAACATGCTTTCTTCAAAGTAGAAATAAATTCGTCTTGCATGATTTTTCTCTCTAACAATGTAAGTTTACATGATACTTGTATACCTAATTATTGAAGGTAAATAGAACATTATGTTATCAGTGGGCTCAATCTCCTAATAGTATTTTAGGTTTTCATTAGATGTGCTTTCCACGTGTAATGTCTTTTTTTGAAATTCTCATATAGCTTATGTAACATCTTGTCTTATGAGGATTAGTTCATAATATGGAACGAAAGAAGAAATGAGTACTGCGTATCTACGTTTCGTTTATGCATATGCATGGCTATGGTTCTAAAATGATTTTAGATTGTATTGTTTTAGCTGACCATGTCGCGGTAAGCAATCGCAATTTCGGACATACGGTCTTCAAACGAGATGACACTAGTGACTAAAACCAAGATCAGACTGGTGCTGGGGTTCTTCATTGCTGGTGGTATTTTACATCTCATAGTCGACAA
Source organism: Dictyocaulus viviparus (assembly GCA_000816705.1). Classification (NCBI taxonomy): domain Eukaryota; kingdom Metazoa; phylum Nematoda; class Chromadorea; order Rhabditida; family Metastrongylidae; genus Dictyocaulus; species Dictyocaulus viviparus. Next base: position 228,171 of record KN716202.1, on the reverse strand, counting down.
GGTAAGCAAAATTGTATAACTTAAACTAGATAAGATTTGGCGTCGATTAATCCCTGTTGCTGGATGACCCTACGCATTCATGCGCTACGTGATATCGTGGAGTTGATTGAATTCGAGCCTGGTTTACACAGTTACTTGGGTTCACCACCCTTCACTAAGTCAGTGCTTATCTTCACTTCTTCACCCACCTATTTTATCTTTTCTCTGGTGCCGATTCGCCGACCTTGGAGGCATGGTGGATTTGGTAGGCCTGGAGGGCGGCTGCGAACTAATTCGGGCCTGCGTGTCATTGTGACATTTCCACTACTGCTCCACTTTACTCCCATGGGTGATTTTAAATAATAATATAGTGTAGCTTACATTATGTACATATCCTGATTATTTGGTTGGTGAATTTAACACAGTGTTGATATGATAAAACAACGTTGCTTGGAGGCAATGCAGTCATAAATAAGCATAGATTTGGTATGTAATACTGCTTATTAACTAAACTATTTAAGGTGCACATAGAATGACAATATATATTGTCTTCTAACAGTCCAGATTGTAATAACATGCTTTGTAAAGTGATTGCTTTCTTTCTACACAAGTTCATTCGGATGATATCACGTTTCAGAAAATCTCAGTGTCTATGATGATTTTTTTAAAATATAAATGTGCTTAGTCTTCTTAAAAGTTTTCGACTGAAATGTCTCCATGTTTTTTTTTCAGGGCCAGTGGATATATGAAAATTATGACCACATAAGTACGTACGTAAATGATGATCCAATTGATTCGGTATTGAAGAATACGGTAATGTATTACCAAAATGAAAGTCAATCAGCTGTGGAACATTCACACGATGATGTTATTGTTAGAACTCAACACGTGGTCGGCAGAGATTTGGTGTTGAACAATAGTAATACATATGATGGTGAGTATACGATGTACTTTTCACTTATATATCAATGTTTCATATACATTTGTTCCCTCATTTTCGGTCTTTTCAAACGTGATTTTCGTTCGGGATACACAAGTCGAAAAGATTGTTTTGAAAGTATGAGACTAATTTTTTTATATGGTAATATAATTGGAATAACAGTATGCACATCAGATTCTTAGTGTTTATTGATTCATAATATTTTACATAGAATAATTCAGTGGATTGAAGTCGAATAAGTCTATAGTTAAGGCTAACCGCTGTCTGAAAACAAATTCTACCCAATTATATGATTTCGTAATATTTTATAAAAGCATTTATTCTTTATTCCCAATTATAATCAACAGGTTAAGGACAAAGCAATATTTGATTTATAACATATTATTTTTTCTAATTCTGGTTATACTAAAATTTTGATATAATACTAATTTCCTTTACGTGAAAAAGAATGGTATGTTTCAGTGTTGGCAATAGGGGCCATAGAAATAAAAAGAGGGCTCATATTATTCAAACCTTTACTGATATATAGTAAATCCGACATTTCTTTCAGATGGGGGTTTTAATATGAGCTACCCATTTACTCTACAATCTTCATCACTAGAACTCTGCCCTTTGATACCACCTCATCTTGTTGGACCAATCCGTGTGTGGATGGACTCGCCACCTTTTTCAGCACTCAGAAAACTTTATCCATTCTTAGAATTAGGAGGTCATGGACAGCCAAAGGAATGTAGATCAAGGCATCGAGTATGTTTGGATCATTTCTTGTCTTTTGGATTATGTCTCATCTTCCGCATTGACGTGCTTTCTTAAAAATAAGCATTGTAGTTTCCAGGTAGCAGTTGTAGTTCCATATCGTGATCGTGACTCCCACCTCCGAACATTTCTTCATAATATTCATTCCTTCCTGAAGAAGCAGCAGATTGATTACGCTATCATAATTGTTGAGCAAACTGCAAACCAGACATTTAATAGAGCAAAGGTCTGTAATCCCAACATTTTGCATCAGAGTTCAGTCACAATTCGAATGCAGTTACAGCTGATGAACGTTGGCTATGCCGAGGGGATTAAACTATATCCGTGGGAATGTTTTATATTTCACGATGTTGATCTTCTTCCTGAAGATGATCGGAACTTATACACATGTCCGACGATACCACGGCACATGAGTGTTGCTGTAGACAAGTTCAATTACAAGTAGTATTTTTTGATTTCATCATTGATTTCTTGCTATAGTGACCCAGTGGTTATTCATCTATCTTTAGGCTTCCGTATACCGCAATATTTGGTGGTATTACAGCAATGACTGTTGACCAACTGCATACAATTAACGGTTTCTCCAACCGATATTGGGGTTGGGGTGGTGAAGATGACGATCTCGCAGAAAGGTAAGGATAGATAGCGTAATATTACACATTCGTAGAGGTAATATTTCTAAAGTGTTAACAAATAGCACCTGAATGCTTGTCCTATCAACCTTCTTGGTAAATTTTAGTTGCTATTTCACTGCATTATCTCTTTTGAAGAAAATTCTTGGGATTCTCTTTTTATTCATGAGTACATATCGTTTGTAGGGTTTCTGCTGCTGGATATCAGGTTGCGAGGTATCCAGCAAGAATTGCTCGCTATAAGATGATTAAACATGTTCATGAATCAAAAAGTAACCCAGTGAACAAGTAAGACTTGCAAGAAATTGTACTTAAGACTTTTCTTTTTCATATTTCTTCCTTAGATGTCGGTACAAACTTATGGCGCAGACAAGAAAACTGTGGAAAGTGGACGGCCTCAACTCACTTAAGTATGAATTACTAAAGCTCGAACTCCTTCCATTATACACACGCATCTTGGTTGATTTACTAGAGAAAAATGAAAGCAAAAGAATCAAAGAAGTTCTCAAGTGTTGATGGGTCGTCCAGTGTCATTGTTATGGTTCCCTCGAATTCTCGTTATTCACGTTTAATTAGTAATCTCATTGTTAACTGTAATTAATAACTATGCTATCATTTGTAAAGAAAAAATCATCTCTGTTTGCTCAAGCAGTCATATAACTTAACTGTGATAATTACACTAGCCATTAGGTATTCCGGCCGCTTAGGATCTTAGTTCTCGAGTTATTTCATCTTACATTTTAGGTTTGTCTACTTAAATATTGCCGCCAGATAAAACGTTCCGGGTTTTCCGCCTTTCTTGCGTATTGTACATTGTTTGTTGTTTGCATATATGTTTCTCTTTCATAAAACGTGGTTTGTAACAGACTTGGTAATACAAGTTTTAATATGAACAAGGTGTTCAAATATATGACCAGGGTGGACACGTAATTGTTGGTACTCAAAGAGTATTATACTATTCTGTTATCTATTAACCTATATTATAGAAATCTCAGATGAACTATTTGAAAACAAAGATAGCAATATGTGAGTTTGTTTACAATATGAAAGTCCGTGGAGTAAGAAAAGAGTTGGAATGTAGAAAAAATTAGCTTGTCACGCATTCGGGACGTTCGTCGGCTCTTCGCATCTGAAATGCATGTATTCACTATAGTACATGCTTTCATAAGCATTACTTTAGAAGAACCAATTGAATGGGAAATACCATTTGTGAGCCAATAAGTCTAAGAAATATGTCTCTCTCGTCAGTAGGATATCGATTCCGCTGACCAAAATGTGTCCAAGGCTCAGATATTCGTCTTTCAGACTAAACAACATTATTTTTCTCGATGATACTAAACTCCATGATTTTTGTATAATATCAGGAATACTTGTTCTTTCAAAAAGGAACAGATTACAAGAAAAGGAGGAAAAAGCCGCGTCTAGCAGTGACTAGTAAGATCATTAGATTCCTTGGTTTTATGTTGTTCCTTTGTTCAGAAAATAAATACAATAATTGACTTAATGTGAATGGCAAAATAATAAATCAATAAGGACATTCTTGAACTCTACGACTGAAATAGAGCGGAATTTACAAACTTCTTTGCCTTCTTCCGCAGGCTCCCAAAAACGTATAACATCCTCGATGCCCGACGTGGCCAGCATGAACTGCATCGGATGCGGCTGAACAATATTCAAAATTGTCTGATCTGCATTCCATGCTGCAACGAGTACGCCTGAGCTGCGCTCCCAGAGCAACAATGACCCACAGTCAGAGCCTGCTACTGAAAGATTCGATTGAAAAAAACAATGAATATTCGTACAAATGTAAAAGTGAAAGAAGATATTCACCTATATATTGATTTCTTGATCCAAAAAAATTAGCTTCTTTTATGTCGGTGTGAGTATTAGTTTGTCCACAAAACCTTTCTGAAATAAAAAAGCCCAATTTATGACAATATGGAATTTTCACGTGACTTTAAGTTAGATACTTTAGGTTTACGTAATGTAAAGCGAGTCTTATATCATACATTTGTCAACATAATAAGATCTTCAAAAACACTTTCAGCCACAATAACACAGCCGAAACATTAAGAACTCAAATCTCTATCTGCTTGACTGAAGTCACCTACCGCTATAGTCAAGAACATTCTTACTATCACACATCACAGGAGACAAATGAGCATGTTCAGAATCCATAGCTGTTGAAACCTGAACGTCGTTCTTAATTTGTAGTCTACATAAACAACATACTAATTTTCTCAATAAAGTAAGATATTAGAAGTTATGTGGGAATTTGTTTTTTGATCCCACTGTATTAGACATTGCATCATTCTAATTTGATTGAGGTTGCACTATTTGTCGTAAATGCGTTCTCACCAGTTCTATCATAGGAAAAGAAATCTTACCCTTTGTCAGATTTTAGAATTACCTTTATAAACACGACGTAATTTTCGCTATAACATAACCAGTATGGTCAAACTTCGTAAATTTAACATAAATATACGATAGTGTTTAGTTATCCTATTTTACAACACATCTTCCAAGCTTACTGTAGGTGTTTCGTAAAGTAGTCAACATAGGAGAATCATATTTAAGCTTTATAATAAAATGTTAGAGAGTGCTTAATTTAAAGCGTCCGTTAGAATTAGAACCCTGAGCCTAACGCTTTTTTTCCAGCTTAACTATGAAACATTTCGAAGAACTTAAACTAATAAAGTCGGCACTATCCAGTGAAATATTTAAATTCAATTAATTTAAATGGAAGTACATGTAGTAATTTTCAGTCGGAAAAGATGCTATTCAAAATTCAAGATTCAAAATACTGTTTATATTTTTATTTTACTATTATTACAATTTATCATGATTTGCAAGGATATTAGAATAATTGGAATTGCGCTGAGATGGCCGCGAAACTCGGAACTTCAGGTGGGATTCGAACTCGCACATACCCGGTCTGCCGTGCTGATTCATTACTTTCAAAATATTGTTCTCATGTGAATGTAAGAAGCAATATAGTTGCTCATGCTATTGAACGGTGTTACTAAACAATTGTTTCCTTCCGTCAAACTGAGCAGAGCAAAAAATATTTTTAGTGCACATACACGCTAAACCATAATACCAAAAACGAAGGGATAACGCATCCTAAATAGGAGAGAGGAAATACGGTCCGACTTGTTGTTATAACAAAGCACTGAATTTTACGATACTCCTAAGTGAAAATCTGGTAGTAATTTAGTACTTGATCTCACTGAAATATGAAAAATCTAAGCGTCTAAGATTCTCAATAATCGCGGAACTACTTCCAAGTAATTGAACTTTAAGGGAGCATAGAGAAGAGAAACAAATCCTAAGAGTAGATCATGGTGTTTTTGTACAAGAAGTTGTAATAGAAGTTTTGATTCTCCTACATTCTTTTGAAACGAAAAATACTTCTACTGAGACAATATCGTCGTATAGAAAGAACAACGGCAACCTACACAGATTTCAATTATCGGTATCGATTAGGATTCCGTTTCGTCAAAAAACAAACAGTAGAATAAGAAATAGAAACTAACCTGTTCTGACAGCCGAATAATTGACCTATCATTAGGAAATCTTTTCTTAAAAAGTTCTATACAATCCTGCGCAAGTTCCCACTGCTCTAAAAGCATAAGAGATCGCGTGAGACGCCATAACGCTTTGGAATTCCCTGGATAGAGAAGCAAAGCCTGAACAATTAGAAAAAATTTCCCGCGATTTTTCATGTTATGTGAGTGGAATTCTGCAATAGCAACTATAATACTGCTACCACTAACAAATGACAGTGTCATCACACTTGATCAACTACTCTCTTTTCCAAGTATACAGAAAATATAGTCAAACTTCTGAAAACCATTAAGATAAAACATTACATAATTGATATTTTCTCATTTAATCAAATGGTCATTTCAACATAATATTACAGTTGATTGTTTTTCTTCAAAGAAAAAAATGAGGAACTTTCCTTAATTAAATAATATTTACCTCAACACAATCACGAACACAGGCATACGAATCGCCTTCCCATCTTCGACAAAGATAACCCATGCCACGATTTGCCAGAAGTATACTGCGGTCGTAGTCACCAGCTGAGAGTGTAAGAGCACGGCTGTAGATGTCAATAGCCTGGAAAACTAAATAATTATTAAAATGATTATACATTTCCACAAACAAAGAACCGAAAGCGACTAAGAAAACGAAAAAAATGACCTCTGGAAACTTCTTAGAATCGAAAAGAACTTTGGCTTGTTCTCGCGCAACAGTGAAAGCTAATGTGTGCTTGCCATATATAGTAACTGAAAAATTTCGCTGAATGGATCGAATCCCGAGTTTTTTTTATTTTTGAAAGTCCACATAAACGATCTATAGAGTTACTAAATGAAAACACGAAAAATTAGAAGACAATAGTGATGGTCACCTTCAGCGTCGCTTTCGATTATGGATTTTATTTTCTGCAGAACTGTCGGTCGATCATCTGACTTCAATTTGAATAGATATATAGGGCCACAACCTTGATTGACCTAAAAATTGTAGGTATAACCCAAAGTCCAGTAAGTAGAAATAGATAACCAAAACGTGTCCTACCTCAGTGATTAAAATATAATAGAAGAGACAAACAGTTGAAAACCATAAATCTAGTTAACCAACAAAATCGTTACATGAAAGATAAGGGAAATTTAAACCTACAAGGCATTCCGTCCCCATTTCATCGAACGAAACGTGAGTGGTGTATGTAAAATTGCCATGACATCTATCGTCAGCTTTAAAACTGAGCATTAAGCGATCTGTGAGTCACGAAATACAAGCAATGTCACCTACCATTAACACATGTCAAGATTGGTTTATCAGCTTTCCTTCTATCGTATATGGGAACAGCGGCTTCATCCGTAGCAACTGCCATCTACTTCGAAAAAGGTAATTTGATTAATAACAAGAATTAACAATCGAATTCACACCAATTCAGTACGTCCTTGGCATACTGCAAATGATTTCACACGTTTTTCCTTAGTGTCAATTAGCTTCTTTTCTTCGTTAGTTCGAGTATCGTATTCTCTAGAAATATTAGAATGAGGAACACAGTTTTTCACCATCACCAAGTTTTCTTAGCATGAAATTTGAAATACATGGAAATGATGACCATTAAAATCGCCTTCAGGTTTGTTTGCCTAGTAAACTTTAAAATGCCACACCCTTACAATTCCTATATTATCACTAGTCATAAGAGAATATCAACCTGCACAATGAAGGGGTTCGAGGTGGAAATTCAACTATGTAAGCTACTTTTGGTAAAAAGTCGCAGTCACAGAGTCATGATGGTTGTTAGACCAAAATAAGAGCTCTGAATGAGGGATATGAAAACACTTCCAGATCGTCATCGGCTTACAGAGAAAACAACAAGTAAATAGAAGCTAGAGTTATCGACAGTTTTGTAAATATTCAAGAGATGAAAAATATGTAGACTGAGTATAATTCATAGAAATAAAATCGATCACAACGAACACAAAATACGACCGATGAATTTTTCATTACAGATGCAGTATTCTTAGATTATTACTGCATTTATTATCATATTACACAAATGCGTTCCTAGAAAAATACAAAAAATGTATATAGAACCATATAGAAACATATCACAAAGTGTGTTGTGTAAAGACTTCCTATTTAATTACAAACCTAGATAATACAAGTATTGGCGTTAATCTATCAGTGCGGTGTACGTCACATTGTGGATAATTGAAGCGAGTGGCTTGACATGATATCACCAAACTTTGACTCAATGATATATATCCCTAGATTGTTCTGTTGATAATGTACCAACCCTGCATGGATTTAATAGATATCATGGGAATCATTCTCCTGGGAAAATTCGTATTTTTGTACCACTGCGACTCATCCTAGTACTGCGACACGCACCCTATGGTCGTAACTATATCAACTGGTAAATCAAAGAAAAAAAATATGATTCTCACTTTTCATTTCACCAACCCTTCTAGGGCTCAATTACTCAGACGAGATATGAGTTAAAACCTCAGAGATGTCGAGGGATTTGCTCACTGCTTAAAAAACGCCTGAACAATGACTTTTAAAATATAACCTTTGTAAAAATATTAGTCCAAACTACCTACTAATTGGAAAACATCTCGCCTAAGGCAAACGTATGTTAAATAGGAGTGGTGATTCGATCGTCTTATAAAACAAGATGTACCCTAATGCATAGACAACAAATAACAATGATACATTGTAAGAGAAGGCAGACGACATATTACGGAAAGCATAAGACGGAACATCTATAAATATCGTTAAATCGTTTAGATGATTTTAGGAAATGAATACTTTATTTTCAGCGAAATAAATCTAGACAGTATACCACATGAAAAGGTGTACCACCCTATACTAGTACCGGAAGAGCAGGAATAATAAATCGCGGTTTGGAATTTTTCTCGTAACAAACCTAACATATTTGTCTTCTGAAGCAGACCAGAACAAGTAAGGCTCATCTTGAGCAGTTGCCAAACGCTTTACCCTTCCGCCTGTGATCCAAGTCATAGGCTCCTCTAAGAAATGACCGTATTTTTAGAAATTACTCTATAATACATGAAGTTGTAACACATGAGAAATGAACATAAATTGCATCATTAAAACTACTTTTACCTCTATAACCGTCAATGTCGTGCATCTTCACTTGTCTATCCCCTGCAGCTGATAATAGTATGCGATCGTTTCCTGAAGTAGCTCGACATATTCTCTGCCCAAATGAAAAAAACATAGTGATCAAAACAGCAGTAAAATTGAACAAATTATTTCATAACATATTATATTCGGAATTGTGAACAGTTCAGAATAATAATCTGACAATAATGCAGACTTCTACTAATGATTGAAGAACTATACATAGTTTCTAATCTATAGAAAAAAAAAGCCAGTAGATAGCGTCATGAACTGTTCACAATTCCGAATATAATATGTTATGAAACAATTTGTTCAATTTTATTGACTTATGACGTACACTAAAACAATGTCCACAAAAATAAAAACACACAAAAATAATTTTGAGGAATCTCTGGCATAGTGAAGAAGCTTTAAGTATTACGAAATGCTTTGACTTCATCTAATATCTAAAGCAATTTTCGATCACATCAAGTATCAAGAACTAGAAGGGGTTTGTTTATTAAAGTCCAACTTACCTGCAGGTAAAAACTCAACAGCAAATACGTTTGCATGATGCCCAGTGTCGATGGAGGTGAGGCAATCCCCATTCAAATTCCAAATCTTCACTTTTCGATCATCAGATCCAGAGGCTAAGAGACTAAATAAGTCAATGAATTCGGTACTAGAAATATAAAAGCTTGAATGCAAACTTTTAAATCTGATCAACCATTTTCATGAAACGCTTGGATGCTAGTTTAGTCAAAATGATTTGCGGTGACCGATCTCTGTCCGTTTAGTTCCTTTCGAAATGGCAGCGTAACCACATCTATTGATGTAAAATCCAAAAATATCGAGCTTGGTTTGCTTGAATGCAAATTCGAAGCGTTACCGCAGTTATACGAAAACCATTATCAGTGCAATTTTAGCAATACTTTTAGAAATGAGGTACATAGCTCATGAAAATCAATTTTTTCAACATTCGATTCCGTTTCATGTTACCATTCAAAGACGTAATCAAACGCATTTTTCTTTCTTATGCAATTAGATGTAATAATCACTATGGTTTTCACAATTTGCGATTCCCCTTGGTAACTTTCGAAACAATTTTGACAATTCCCTGTCGATGTATAGTTTGACTAACAACAACTGAGATCCTAGATTACCACCGAAGTGGCGCCAAAACCCAAATATTAACTATTTCGCTAACAGTCTAACTCTTTCAACATCAAAAAGAAAAACACAGAATTTTGGATGCAATGTAAGATACACCAACTACATTAAACCTACGTGCCACCGCGGTTCCATCGCAATGTATTCACACAAGCCTCGTGAGCCTATAAAAAGTTCAGGAATAAAGACTGCACTCGTCACTCCTACAATATGTATGAGAAAAAATTCAATTTGCCGGCTTCACATTAAGTAATGACACTGTTCAAAGAATAGAAACGCAAGCTGGGCAAAAATTTTTGTAGAAATGGTTTATCTTCAATCTTTGCATACATGTGCCTTACACACTAATCGCAATAAACTTGTTAGTGGTATGTATTATAATCATAACAAGTCTGCAAGAAAAAATACTGAATTTCCTATTCTTTTTACGTCAGTAGCATTATTCAATATGATTCTTGAGAAAAAGATAACCTTAATAGTTCGAGTGTTGTCAAGCCGCTGGACTAGCTGATCTTCATCTATCAGTCGGTATCGCCCGGGAAATGAGCCGAATACTTCTCTTTTATCCAAGATGGACAGCATTATGGTGAAATAGACTATGAATCTGACGAGCTTTTCTACAATTTCACTTACGGCTGTAATTAAATCAAAAGTAACAAAAAGAAAACTAGTACAAGCTTAAAAATCCTTATAGAATAATAGTAATTGCTTTCACTATTGTCACAAAAAAACAACGACTAAGTAAGTATTCGATCAACTCCAAATATAACAACGTCCACATGGATTCAAATTATTGAAATATAAAATTAATGATGATTTATAACAACACAAAGACCTCATTAAGAACCTCAATTCATCGTATACACGAAAAGAAAACAACGAATTGATTAGTGAAAATCGAACATTAGTACATATCATGTTAAGGAACGTTTATAAGTCGAACCGTCTCTAGAGCGCGTTAAATAGCTAGATATACCTAGTTATGGGGCTATAACAATCGTTAGTTATTGCGAGTCGTAAGCTGTAAAACACTCAATATATGATAATAAAGGAAGAATTAATGTATGTAATAGTATGGGCGTGACAGGTGAGTTGCGCTCACTTGGCAACAGACTGGTACCCTCCGGTCATTGTATAGACCACTCCCATTCAAGCCCTTCTCAATAACATCTAGATAAACAATGCATGACGCATGTTCGTAGAGAGAAAGACGATGCCAATTCATATTCTTATCCTATCCTATAGGCATCATAATTACTATACAAATTTCTATGATTAAGCATTCACTTACGTAACAAGCTCAACCTTTAGCTGACTTGACTAAGAATTAGGATCCAATCGTACTACGACTTATCTTTGGACGGTATGTATATAAATACATACGTATGTACATGTATATATGTTTACCTGTTTATTTATATTTACATATATTCATGTTTATGACCATATGTATATACATGAAGGCTGCTCAAAAAACAATCTCATCGAGAAAATTTTGTTAAACGGTTCTCGATTGTGTTATTTTTCGGTCAAATTTGTTAAGTAAAAACACTATACCGAATCGAGCTATGACATGCTAGAACGAAGCAGCCGTATCAGACAGTACCAGTGGAAGCTATTTCTAGAATCTCATCTCCTAACACCTCTTATATATAATATTCTTGAGTCACACCTCTTTTTACTGAGATTATAAAGTGCTTGTAAGTCATGAAAAAATACTGTGTGATTTCCTATTTGGAAACATTTCTAGTTGGTTAATTATTGTTACCTCATTATTACCTCATAATCGTTTCTGATTATTAGGTTCATTTCGTTTCTTTTTTTCGTTTCTGATTATATACTGAATTACTTTCTGATACATAACTATTATGAATTTCACCATACTATCATTCATGCTTTTGAATAGATCCAATATTAATAAACTAATCGATGACGATTGATTAATGATCGATGATCTAAATTTGATGATCAATAACAGGTTCTTAGAAACGAAAAAATTTTCTAGATTGCTATATATAAGCTCACCAATTTACATATTCGTTCAAACCTACACCATTTGAAAATTTAGAAAAATGAAAAGGTTTAAGCGGTTACTTCATGATTATTGTTAAATCAAAATGTTTCTTGTCTGTTAATGTGGATGTATACGGGTAACAATGTTGACGTTGTTTAAATAAAATCTTAATCACCGAAACTTGAGATAATAAACTAAACTTTCATCGACGAATTTTACTGAGGTATGTTTTACTACCTCAGTGTGCTTTTGAAACGTATTCTGCTGTGTATAGGAACGATACTGTAATGAGACTTATTCAGTAGCGAGTGCAGGGTTTCGCATCTGATTTCGCTGATTGGAGCACATTAAAGCGTTGTTAGAATTTACTAGTTGTCGTAGTTCTTGCACTTCTTCATTGTGATAAAGTATACGGCAGCTTCCAAACGAATACAGAATGAAGCAGAAGCCGTAAATAACAACAACAGCAAAGTGACCCGTTGTTTTCGACTAAAATCAAGTTGTATTTAGTCAAATATGAACGCGAAATACGACATCAACTAAATAACAAATTTGTTTAAGGCAGAAAAAAGCAGAACTGTTGCAGACCAGCTTGTCTTGTTAACTACTCTGAGGAACACGTACTAACTTTAGTGTAATTACTTCTACTATCATTGTCAAAGGACAAAAGCACCAACTCATTAGACTTGATCAATAATACTTCGAAAAGTAACCTAACTAACTCAAAACAGATGCAAATCGTACGACTATTAAGAGCAGACTGCTTCATTGAAAATATTTAAAGAGTAATAAACATCCTAGCTGTGTTGATATACAATTATTTAATTACATTCCTCTTCATAAAGGTTATTACCTTGTCATGTAAGTTATGTTAGATGACAGAGTTATTCGATAATGTAGAAGCATAATTTTATTACATTAAAGGGGCTTCACTAGCAATACTCGTAATAAATGATACAATAATAAAAATCCACTGTCAATCAGACTTTAAATCCATCAAATCACTTTTCGAGACAACAACAAATTATCACATCCTTGGGTAATAGAACTCCAGAAAATACAGAAAAAGCCATAATTTACATTTTGTAAGTACATTTGGTGAAGAAACAAACATAGTTAAACAACATATTGGTAGAGCTCACAAATTAACTGAAAAGCTTAGGCAAAAATTCAAATCTCTTTCACTGCGTTTTTACTTGGATTACAGAGAATCTTCCTGCATCCTCTTAACGATGTCATCTCGTAGCTTTTCTAGTTGTTCCTGCAATGACGTGTTTAGTAATTTGCAAGGTTAAGACTCACTGCGTACATTTGACGTTCTGCTATTACCATAACATAGTAGAACTAATAAAAAACGCAACAAATTTACCATCTCTACTAATAACTAAGAAAAAGATACTTCGGAAAAAGTTACCTTTTTGATCATCAACGTACGGTACTCTTGTAATAGGATGAGATTTACTATAGCGTCATGCCTGAAAGTAACGACCATGAGCACCACCTGAGGCTATATTGTCATAATAAAGAGCAGTCGTCAAATGACTCATGCTATGTTTGAGAACTAACTTTTTTGCAAGTGCCTGCTGCAAACTGAGGTTACAGTCATAAAGTTCATGAGAACTAGCAATATAATTGCTATGAATTTGTTCCAAACTTTCTTCATCAATGATTGGATCACTCTGCTGTAAACAATTTGCAATAGAACGCAAATGTAGTTGAGGTTCCCTGTGCTTTTGAAAATACAATAAGAAGGAACTACCAGGTAAAGCGCAATAGACCAGCAGATGTTATGAATTCATAAGAGAAACATTTTTTGGCCAAATAATAAATATAAAATGGGAAAAACATGCATGGATTAAATATTGGGTATAGTCAGATATATTCGAAAAAATTCATCCAAACAAAAGTCAACAGTAAACTTCCCATTTTCTGAGTTTTCGAGGCTATATTGCAACTGGATATTTTCCGCACCCATGATCCCGCTACGATCCTCAACAAAAGCGTGAGGTTTCGCATAAACATTAAATAAAAAGGCATATTATGTTAATATTGTAGCACTTTTGAATATTGGTAAATTGATCGTTACAATGTTATACGTATTGAAGTCACCATACAATCATGATTTACTACTTCAATCAATGTAGGCTGAACGGAATGTACTTGTTGATGCTGCTGACACTCAGAAGTAACCTTTGAAACAAATTCTGATAAAGAAAAATTCTCATGAAACGTACGATCTATACGATGATAACGTACCAAATTAAACTGAGATGTATTCGCCGAATCATTATCATTTATAATGATTAGAGGATCGTCACCGTTTGGATAAGTCTGAAATGGAGCTAATGCTTTATGAGTTTTAATCTCTTCAATAAAGATAAATAAAATCACAAAATAATATGTTTTTAGACTTTCAAAACTTCACAAAATTCACCGAATTTTGAAAAACATAATTCAACATTAGCGAACCGATTAATGATTGTACGTACTGAAACATAATTCAAGTTGAAGCTTTAAGTGACTGAGAGAATCACTAAATTGTCAGTTCTAGAAATAATTCAAATCTAACAATCAACGGCGATGTTCTTAGCAACTACGAAATTCTCTCAATCGCAATATATAAAAGTTCACTAATGTTCACATGATAGTTGAACTGCACACCAACTTTAAATTTAAAGTAATGAAAAGAGTTAAACGGCTACTTTATGAATATTGCTAGATGGGAATGTTTCTTGTCTGTTAATATAAATAGATGCAGCTACGCTGATCCCAATATTAATATAGCATTTTGGACTAAGAAATGAAAAATTGAATTCGTAATAAGGAAAGACCTTTCTGGAAAAGATAATTTATATATGCGGTATTAAACTCAATAAGAGGGTACTGTTGAGAAGTAAATCGAAAAAAAAAAACTTTATAACTGCGGAAATTTTTCTGGATACAGTCAGTAAAAGATTGTTGGGAAAACGATCAATCTTATATACGATGATAAACAAACGGAAAATAGAGTAAGGGATATTAGAAAGATATCGTATGTTTTAGAAAGAACACTTTATGCCCATGTATTTAACACCACCATACATCATTTTGAAGAACAAACTAAGCTTCACCTTCTGCTTCATTGCTAATTTATATGCGAATAAGATTGCTCTACCACTTTTGGCTAAAAGCCATGTAATTAAATGAAGATTTTAAAAACAAGTTAATTAAGAATGAAAATGTAAGAAGGGACACGGATTGGCCTTAATCAATCATCCATGTGGTAGACTCCTACGCACTTTTGTTCAACTTAATATCGTGTACAATGACATGAGTTGACGACTCTTTAACAAATCAGTGTTGTTTATTTTTCTCCTAGATTTCTCTGGAACCAATTCGCTGTCCCTCGAAGAATGGAGGCAATCGGTAGACTTAATGACAGAGATGGACGTGCCTACACTAATTCCAGCCTGTGTATCACTGTAGCATACAAAACTAGAACTTGAAGGCATAATTGTTGCACTTAGCAACAAAAATTAATAGTTGCTACAAACCCTGTTGCCTCGTTTAATGAATTGCGACATGATCTACTGTAAAAAATGCATAAACTAACCATTCCCAGCCGTTAAAAGATGGAGAACAAATTTTTTGAACGGATAACTAAGGATTGAATGTCTAAATTACCAGAAAGACATATGAGAAACACAATAGAGAAGAACCTCCATTTCATAAATTTTTTCCTTTTTTTTTTTTTTTAAATCAAAAAACTTTACACGATCATTGATGCCTCATTTCATTACAATGAAAATATACAACACACAACTTTTATCAAGGAACAGGCTTTATCATGGGGATCTATTTTTTGTCAGATGCAGTTCTATCCAAGCAAAAACTCGTGAGATAAAAACAAAAAGATAAAGATAAAATAGTAAAATACTGTTAAGAAATAACCAAGTCAGAGAAAATTGAATTTACATGTAACTTGAGTGTCCTATTCCTTTTATCGCCAACACAAATGAAATAATCTCATCAAGACTATTATTTTACGTATGTATTTCAATCTCATTGAGTATTTATTGTATAGACTAAGCGTCTGTTTAAATACTAAGACACAAACACTCTCAGTACTTCTACTTGAACAATTAAACAATATTGAAATCCTTGATATATTACATTTTTAACTCCTTTAAAGTCAAATCCTCCTATTAGAAAACAGAACTCAAGTAAACTCTCTACATACTTTTACTACAAAGTTATATAAATTACTAGAGAAAGATCAAAAGAGAAGACGCTTTTAATAATCACTAATCTCTCACAAAAAAATATTTACATGTTGAGCTTCGTACAGAGCGAGGACGTTCCTACTCAATACAGCAGCTTTCACAACTATTACTATTGCTGAACTTCTCTACGGATGAAGTAGTGAAGATGAGTTCGAAGAAAGAGAGACATAAAAAGGAAATGTTTCTAATCTAATGCTAGGAATTTTTTACTTGAAAAAAAAACTCAATATCAAGAGAGAAAAAACAGAAACTCCGCATAATCTTTACTTGAAACTTACCTTCTTTAGAATCGAGAAAAACTTCATAATTTGCTGACTATTTGGGCGCTCCTCTGGATTGTCAGACCAACACCTGTTGCTCTAAGTCCTCAATGATTGATCAAAGTAGGATAATGTTAAAATAACGCACCGCTCATAGAACCGTGATAGGTTTGGATCGCACGAAATTTTAGGTGGACGCAAACCTTTTGTTATTATATTCCAATAAGTTTCATGTGGGTGTGACGTAGTGTACGGTGATTCACTGCAATGTTGTTCTTCCATTAGGATAAGGATAAACATAGGCGTAATCCATTTCTTTGTAGTGATGAACCACTCGCCTTCGCGTTATAGTGAAAGTGTTTGAATATACGACTTAGAAAAATTTGTTGCCAATTCAGTACTGATCACTACCCCAGATCACTACTATGGTACCAATTCACTGAAGGTTTGGTTGGCCTAGGCCCGTATTCGAACTCATGTAACTCACTATTGCTCCTCCTACCTCGTTTTCTGTTTAAAAAAAAAATTTTGCCGTTGGACTAACACATCCTGGCGCCTAATTCTAGAGCATACAAAATTACTAATGTAAAATCTCGATGGAACAAATAGGTGGATGTTCTTCTGATGATTTTATCGATGAATTGTTAACAAACAAACACAACTATGTTAAAAAAATCAAGAACTGGATGATCCATTACCGTCGTGCTATAATTTGCCACATAATAATTCCGAAACTGTAGATATCGCACTTTGTAGTATAATTTCTTGAGTCTTTTATAAGCTCGGGTGCCATTGTTATTGTTGTGCCTCTATTTGTAGCTACTGAAGAGTGTTGTGTTGTAAAGGTGCCAAAATCGCCAACTTTAAGAACATGATAATTTTTACAGAGCAGAAGACTGAAAACAAGGATATATACGATAACTCGGTAAATACAAAAGCAATTTTAGGTGAAATACACCTAGAAATCATTTTAAGGACCCACTTTTGCAATTTCAAATCGCCATGAATGTAATTTTTGCTATGAAAATAGTTCATGGCGTCTGAGAGCTGGTATAGCCAAGAGATAGCATGGTCAATTTTATAGTCAATAGTCCTTTTTGCTAATACTAAAATAAACTATTATCAATCAATTTGTCTAGCTATTTTTCATACATAATTACTTACAATGGGAAAGATTACATTCCATTAGTTCCATGACTACACCAATACCGTTAACGGGACATTCATATAAACCAATAATTCGTATGCAATTGGTGTGTCGTATGTGAGTGAAAACAATTTTTGCTTCCTTTATCAAATTCTCTCTGTGTGAAGGATCTGTGGCATACTTTATAGCAATATTCCTTCAACAATCTCATTACAATTAAAAAAAAAACTTCTAATTAAAGGTATAATAGACACAACTTTTTTACAAGATAGACTTACTCCCATGGTGACTTTTTCGTTCGGCGAAATCGACATCTTATGACATAACCATAGGTACCTTCTCCTATTTTCGCTTGTCCAAAATCGTCAATTTGGCTGTAAAATAAACATTTTGAAATGTTATAATACATATATATATATATATATATTACATATACATATATATATATTTATATTTCAACTATTTTCCTTGGACGTAATTTAACACAAGGTGTCTTCAACACTCATAAAAGATAGATAGGGCAAAACTTGACATTTTGCATTCGTATAGTGAGTATAAATAATTCATACAAAGCAGAGATATTATTCCAATTGTTCCTACCACTCCGTGTGAGGAAAACTTTAAGATGACAGAAATACAACATTCTATAAATAAATATCTAGAGCCTCTTAACCTCCATAAGAAACAATGGAAATTTCGCTACACTGAGATGAGTAGTAACCACATGACAACGAATATGAGAAAGTCAATCATAGGCACAGTATCAGCAGACCACATTATTCCACCCAAGTCATATACATGAATGAAGAACCTCTTGTAGTTTTATCCATTACTTAATGGATTGGTTAGAGGTACGAAATTATGGCATGATACCAAATTTTGTGTGTTAGAAACACATAGCTCAGAATGACAGTGTAAAACGCTCAAGTAAAAAGCAACTCCATCTGCTAGTCTTATATCTCCACATATTTCACGTTTGTGTATTAATTAAATATTGTCACCTTATATTTGCTTAGTCTAAACCATGATCAAATACGAAGTCAAAACAGCAAATTATATTATAACATAACTTCGAACATGAATAAAATGTTCAAGTACGATCCAGTTAACCACTAACATTCAATCAGTATTATTTAATTGATAATGTGAACAGCTTGGAGGTATATATACCGTGTACCTGACGATTTTTCGTTTAATGTTTGATTACGATGACATAACGAAGAAGCGTTTGAGCGGAAAAAGATTAAAAACTTTCTGGTTTTCTATTCTAACTATACAAATAGTAATGAGTTTTTTCAATGCACTTCAAAAATGACAGTGCGTTATAGATTATATGTGAATGAGAAGCAACAAAGTTTTGTAGGAAGCGGAAATCACCTTGTATGAAGTTTGGGAACGTCGGCGGTAGGGCATAGATTGTCATTCTCTTCATGTACTCCAGGACTACTTTCGCTTGTTATAGACATCAATGTTGTTGGTTACGTGTTAGCAGCATAGGCTTAAGGAATCTAGTGTATGGCAGTACGATAGCATCTGAGTAGGCTAAATTAGGAGAAAAAATCTTTTAATTCAATTATTTCTCGATTTTCAATTAAAAACTAAAATTATATATA
>KN716202.1:148801-193951 GCA_000816705.1 Dictyocaulus viviparus | reverse complement strand
TACTCTTTCGAGTAATCTATACTTTATCATTCAAATTACATGCAAAGCAAAGACATATTACATATCAATTTGTGGTTTCTGAGTCATCGTGTTGAAAGTTAGAAAATGGTTGGGGCGAGTGAAAGTGCAAATGTCCTGAATCATAAAAAGTCATAATTTCGATATGTTTCTGGAAATGAACCTAGCTGATGAACAGAAAAAGGACAGAAAAAGACATTATTTCCTCGTACCGGAGTCTCCGCCTCCCCTCTATATAAGCAGGTACAGTAAGTATACTCCTCATTACTCATCACTCATGACCCCTAACAACTTCTTTTCACCTTCGCTATGATCATCGCTGTCTCATATTATCACAAGTATTGTACAATTTCCATGATTATTTCATAATGAATTATTTTGATCTTCATATATCAGTCTCACCTATTGTATCTGATTATTAAGTGTTATCTGTTTGAATAATCAGATCCTTATGAATCCTATTATGTATGTTCTCGATTTATCGTTGTTATAATCGTGATGTAATAATTTTGTGTATTGTTTAAATAAAAGTTTAATTACACAAGTTTGGAGCAAACCGACAACCACTGAACCCGAGCCCCTGCATAGTTGTGTTAAAAAATGAATCAGCAGCTTTTTTTCGCTTTTCGCTGGAAAGGCACAGTGGATACCATGTTCTCTAACTCAGATTGATACCACGAGGTTCGGCTTACAGGCCCTTATGACAATCTGAGTCAAAATAATTTGAAAGCCGTGGTTGTTGCCATGGTTTTCGTTCTTCGTTCAATGCTTCTAATGACATTGAACACGATGGAACTCAACTGGAAATGTCGCTCTGATGATTGACATTCTGTTTGAAACGAATATGGCTTGTTTCTTCACCATTGAAGTAGCACTCTGACATTCGTGAAGAAGCAGTGCTTAAGAGTCACCTGACTTGTAAGTGGATACAACTGCCAAAAGCTAGATGCTGATTATGCTTTTCTCTCTACTGCCGTCCATAATGAAATAACTTTGCAGTGCAAACGTCATGGTCATCATAGTTTTGTTGCAGGCAAACATCCAGAATCTCTACGAGCAAATACAGCCAAATCTCCTACATTATTTATTCTTCCTCCAGTTCTTTATAAAATTTTCCAGTAATCGTTGCTGTGGTACGATAATGTTGAAGCTTTTGTTAACATGCTATTGCATATAATTAACTATTACTCTCTCTATGATGGATTGAGGAGATCGCGTAAAGTAGCAGTAGGAGGGAAGACAGCGATACAGAGGTTCTTATGGGAGCACACTGGCTTAAGTCTGCTCCAACTAAGCCAAATAATCTATCTTCAAGATATCTGTAAATAAGTTCTAGAATAATGTGAGGAAATGAGTGGCACTAATTTTGTAAAAGACTGATCACCTTGACATTTCTATTATATAGATTTTGACATTCGAACACGATATCACGAGGAACACGAGCATCTCCACAGAGGGATAGTTTACTCTGATACCTGTCCTCATCCTTATTGTGTAATGAAGATGTAGTAATCTTAGTGAACACAATGGGAGCACACCAAAACCGTAGAATGCTTCGATACAAATTTTATCTTCTTGATGGCATGAGCTACTCACCACCATGGGATTGGCGTCTTTCATGTTTTTGAATGGTTGCGGTACTAGTTTCTGCGCTTGAAAGGAGGAAAAATGTTCGTTTAGTCGTTGAACGGGATTCCAATTCAGAGTAACGCTGCATCACTTTCAACAGCTGCATTACATACCACATTATTGAGTATCGCATTGAATATCACTAATTTCATTTCATTTTAATTCGTTTTGAGCAGTAGTCTTCTAAAACTGGGAGTGTAGTGGCGCAGTGGCGAAAGTGCCACAGTGACACACAATCTGAATTAGTTCGCCGCCGTCTCCGAGGTCTAACCAACCCGCCATCATCTCCGAGATCGGTAAAGTGGTACCAAAGAAATCTTGATAGGGCAAAGAGTGCTGGCTTGATAAAGAGGGGTCAACTTAGGTTACAGTATGAACCAAGATTGCATTCAACCTCTCCCATCACGTTGAGCACGGATGCGTAGAACGCATTTCGCAAAATGGATTGATTAACGCCAAAGCTTATCTTATTTTCATCTCAATTTTTTACAACTACTCAAAACTATTCTTTGAGGGATCTGTAGTTTCGCACTAGAGAGACCTTTACTTTCTGTGTAGGTTTCAGATAAGTTGGTATTCCTCACCTCAAAAAAATGTTTTCATTTAGAAAAGCGGACGATGCTTTTGTTTCGTAGTTATGAAACTATCCAGTCGATTCACATCGTTTTTATAAAAAATCTCTATTAATTATTTTTTGAAGATTTAACTTATTTAGAGTCAACTCAACGGTATTGATTTTTCTTACTGTGTTGAACTCATCTGAACTGAACAATAAATGGAATTCAAACAAAATTCTGGCTTAAAAACAAATTCTTACATTTTTTCCGGCAATATTTCTCGTTGTGGCTTTCATATAGTAGAAATCACCTTGAGGAATCGTTTTCCATGACAGCGTATTATTTACAGCTACAGTAATCTGTAATGAGGTAGTAGAATTTTTTAAGATACTTGAGTATTCCATAGACGCTTGCGATTTGAATCGAATTTAGTCATGCCTAAATTAATTTTATTATATTCTTTTCTTTCGAGTTTAAATCTTTGTATAATTTTGTTGCAAACCGAGAGGAATTAATCGGAATCTTTACAGAATAAGTGAGGTTCAAAAATACACAGTAGCTTTAGAAATTGGATTGAAATCTTTCAATTTTCCTAATCATCAAGGTTGATTGAATGAGAAGGGCAAAGAGGACTACGTTCCAAGCCCATCTTTTTGACTCGACGGTTCTTCCTGTCTTTAAGACCTAGGAAACTGGGATATACGAAAGCAGGATGAACGATCACTGAGCACAATACAACGCTTTATCGAAAGAATGATGGTTAACGTACACCGTATCACACAAAAGAAAGAGAGAAGTTTTGACCTATGTCAATGATCAAAGATCAGAGATGCAGCCATACAAGCTAAGTATTCGTAGATTAAGTGAGCCGGAAAAGTGATGCGTATCAATGATGATTGGTGGATATAGCTATAAGTGATTGGATCCCACTAAACATTGTACCAACCCAATGGTCTCACCTCTTCACAGACGCCCCAGCGAAGGATTGTGATGCTGAACGAATCCATAGAGCGAGAAGAACTCATTGGACTATCCTCGCGCGCGATAGCGATAAATGGAAGTAGATTAGGTGAGCCGGAAAAGTGATGCGTTATCAGCTGGTGCACGTTCGATTCTGACGATGATCAACGAGAATCCAAGTGATCCAAGTGATTGACGTTGATCGATATTTCATTGAATTCATTATCAGAATTAGTTATTATGTAAATGAACTTTTCATTCTATCATAAACTCTTTATGAAATATTGATTTTATATAAATGTTTATAGTCCTAATAAATTTATAACGAGAAAAAGAGAAAAAAAAAACACTATACCTTGTTTTCAGAACCAAAAATTATTGAAGAAGTGATGTCGAATTGAAAAGGTAAATGCCCTCCAATGTGTGATCCGATCTCCTTTGAGTTAAAATACTAAAATAATTTCAATAATTTCATCTATGGAATGTTTCTCTAAAGTTTGTTTATTTTTAAAAATGTTTATTATATATATTTATTTCACTACACAAAGTCATAGATAATTTATTGATTCGCTCGTTCCTCCATTGCATACTGTATTCGATCTACTCAATATCGCTTTTTAAAGGGTCGTAACGTTTGTTAGTTAGCTTCTGCTCGTTCGTAATATAATATTCGCTTGTTAATAAACTCTTCATTATATTGTTGTTGTTGTTTATTAGTGTTAGAACTATTATTGTAAACAATGTTAATGATAGAAGTAACAAACATGTCAATAAAAGTATTGTATTTTATATGCAAATTTCAGCTTCTTCGTATTCGTGTTATAATTGTTATTAATGAGTTATGTAAATTATGTTGAATAGCTGAAGACAATTCATTGTCATCGAATGAAAAATCGATATCATTTAAAGTACATTGGTTATTGTTTATCTTTTATAAACAAAAATACAGAGCTTTATCTCAACACTTTTTTTTTCGCTAATACAACTAATAAACTATTAGAGGTACGGTAGAATCAGCGTATTCAAGTAACTAAGGTTGCTATAGTGTTAATCTGAGGACTACCTACGTTAAACTCTCTACCTCACATAAACTAGGCTTTCTATTCTTTCACGATCATCAGATGTCAGATTTGTCCGGGAAGCTAGAGCAACTCTGTTTTGAATGGATAGGTTTATCAGTTCGAATTCATTGAACCATCTACAATGCCATCAATCATTTGTTAATAGCATGATAGTGTACCGGGAAAAAAAAATCGATTAGACTAAGGACGTCATAAGTAAATGAGAACAGAGGGATCAGTTCTGGAAAAACCGAATTCCTCAAATTCTTTTCTTTATGATGTAAGTTGACACTCATCTGAACAGCCACCATTAAGTGATATGTTCTCAAATCATGAAAATGGTAATGTTTGACATAGAATTTCACTTAATATCAGTTATTTTTTTATTCAGGGAGCACATAGCGCAGTAGCGGAGCTGTCAACTTGATGCATGGGCTCGAATCAGGTTTGCGGCCGCGCCAGGCCTGTCCTGCTCGTCATCGTTCCGGGGTCAATGAACTGGTACCGGAGAAATCTGGGATAAATAAGTAGCACTGACGTGGTAAAAAGTGATGATGTCAATTCAATGTATAGACAAGGCTTGTATTCAATAACGTGCACGAAATCGCGTTGACTAGGAATGTGTGAGCGCATCCTATATGAATTGACTAACCTCAAAGCATATCCTTATTGAATATTATGAGTTATATTTGGATAGATTGCTATAAAAGAATGAAGTAAACTAAAAATGACTCATATCTTACCACTTTTGCATAATAGTTGACGCTACTGAAACGTAATATCATTCGTTGTCCGATATCACGTTTTGGTACGAAAATCGTCGTCTGATACCAAACCCATCCGATGTGATCACGTAATTCAGCACTAGCCGATAAATCGTTATAAGCTGATGGTACGGGCATTATTGTTGCATTCTGCAACGCTACAACAACAACACCATCTACGAATAGATCATAGATTATCACTATCACTATTCGATCAATAATTCGATAAGCTTATATATTTTAATAGGATCAAAAAAATGGAGATGGAGAGTAGATGGAGACCGTTTCAAAAAAATTGAACGAATCAGAAATTCTTTAACGATAGTCGAACAATCAAAGAAATCAGTTTCATTGCGATCCTTCACGATTTTGTATAACCTACAACTGTGTTGCACAGAACGTTTTGCAGTACTCTTTTCCGAACAACGTTATTAAGAAGATTAATTACTTGAGTCACATTGACTGACGTACGAACGAACGAACGGGAACGAAACTCTGTGATATTTTCACCAGCAATCTTATTTCACGTTTCACTACGAAATCACTTCTTTATAACTATGTAGATTCTGATCGAGTCATCATTTTAACTTACTGGGAACTTTGCCAAATCCATTGTATACCATAATTTCCTCAAACCGACATCATTTGAATTAGTTTGTTCCATTACAAAACTCCACAATCCATCTAATGAATCAGCTGTTCGCAGTTCATTTTTCTAAAACGACAAGGAATTCGTGGCGGAACAGTGACGATAAACAAAAAAACAAAAGAAAATTTCGTATCTTTTCTGAAATTTTATTGTGACTATTAAAATAATTGTCATCAGTTTGTTGATTAATGTTTAATTCGTGGAAGCAAAATCATTTTCAGTACGATTTTTTATCCCTCATTAGACTCATAAATTTTTCGAGATAACAAAAAATCTTTTGAGTTCGAATAACCTAGCTCTTTTTCTTCTTCGACGAATTACACTCATTATGCTTATAATTATTTGTCATCCGAGGTTTACGTAGTGAATGATATTATCATGTGGATTCGAAATATATAACCTCATTCTTTCGCAAGCAAATTAGAACAACGTTGTTGAATTTGAATAATACAAGTGAGGTACGAGTATAGTTTCGATCTGCTGCTTAATTATTTAATGATTCCCTTAGATTTCCCTCAGTGAAACAAAACACTACCTGAACTGCTAAGATCGATGCACATAATGGAACTACACTGACGATGATGAACGTCTCCACGATCATATCTGCTTTCAAAATAAATCATTACTTTTATTTATAATTACTTATAAATATGATTATGAATAAATACAGTATGACAATAAGATTGGAGGAAGAATATCCAATGAATGTAGTGACGGTGGGCTGAACGATAAAAAGCTTTCCCGGTCTTCAATGAAGCTGAATCTTCGCAGTACGGTAGCTAGGAGTACGATTATTTTTATTTGTGTTATCGAAAAAAAATATTGATCAATGACATTTTATTTGAGTAGATCATTAAATTGTTGTTAGACAAATAAAATCAGCAAATTTTTGAGTAATGTGGTAAATCATGCGATGTTCTCTCGAACCATATCGTAACGAACTGCTGATAGGATTACGGTACTGCTTGAATGAGACGACAAGATGTACTGCTACGGATTGAGGAACAAGTTTGAATCATCGAGTAAGTTCAAGCGCAATTATGTTCTAGTTGTGATTTTAACGTTGAGTTTCGTAGTTTGAAGATTAACCTATCAGAAATTTCAGCGTTTTCCTTCATAACATTAATGCTCTGTGCTTTCAGCTTCGGACCATCGATTTCACTTCAAATCATCTTCGTCAAATTTTTTCTATCTGAGAAGAAAAGTGAAAAAGTGACGTATATTTTGAGTGAAATTTCAGTTTCTTTCAGCTACAAACAAGGAAGAAGCTTCTCAAAGCTACTGATATGCTTCGTGTGATACTCAGTAATTTCCAGCTTATATGTCATGCTTTACCATTCACCAGCCGTAGCTCCAGCATGCATACGCAATAATTAATGAAAAATTAGTTATGTATGAATGAAAATAGAGGGATTGTTTTCTTTATTCGAGTAATTTGCATATTTATGAAACTGTTCATAAAAAAACAACGGTAGAAAAAATTAAATGAACACAGTGAGTATAATGATTGCTACAGTTTATACAAATGAATTTCCGAGTCATTTCGGAACAGACTTGTATTAAACTCAAACAATGAGAGGAAAAAAAAATCTAGTCACTCTGTGTAATTTTTTTTGTGATCTTTAAGCGTCTCTAATTAAGATAAATAAACTAATGTTTTTCTAAAATAGAATTTCCCTCATAAATAGCTCGAACAATTTTCAAACTACCAATTACAGTAAGATAAGATAAGATAAGCTTTGACGTTTATCGATCCTCGTGGAAGGATAAGCCCACGCTGCGAGGCTGGTCTATAGAGTGACTTGAGTTGACCACTCTTCACCAAATCAGTGCTAGTTATCTTACCAACATTTCTCTGACATCAATTCAACGAACCCGGAGGGGTAATGGGTTGAGTAGGCCTGAAGCGGCCTCGAACTGAATCGAGCCTGCGTGCCATCGTGGCATCTCCACCGCTGCGCCACTCTGCCCCGGTCATTTAAAATGGATATAAATAAAACTAAAATGAATTTAAAAAATCATTACCTTAAACATCAATTGAGAACTTGAGAGGAGTTCACAATTTGTTTGGAGTCAAAATGAACAAAATTGTTCTAAAGTATTAATAATTGTTATAAATATTATTATAATAAATTTGAAATTTAAATATGATTATAGGAGGATAATAATACTGTTAAGATCAATAGGTAATAAAAAAGGTCATGTAGAAGTAACTGTGAGTGATAATTGTATGCTACAAAGCCAAAAGTAGTGCAGATTTCTTTCAGATTAACAATTATCGATTGATTAATAGGCGATGTCTCCAAGTATAAACTGGCGACAGCTGCAAACCAGAAAACTGAAATGTAAATAAAAACAAACAAATAACGAAAAAACAACAACAAACATGTGACGAGATCAAACAAAGTATTTCACAAATAACAATAGATCTTTATGATTGTTGTGTGTGTGTTGTTTTTTTTTCCTTATGTTTTGAAAATTTCACGATTTTTTCGTTTCCAAATGATGCTCTATTGTGAATATTTCCTAAAAATCTCCTCAAGAATTGATGAGTTTCGAGTACAAAATTGAGGATCAAGCTGGATTAAGCTTATCGTATGAGAAAGTTGCTTTCACGTGTGAGAAAGAAATAATATCGAGACTCAAATTTTCCAACTATAACATGATTAATATACAGAAGGATTCTGAGAAAGCATTAATATACCCTAATTACTACTTAGAACTGATCTGGTTTCGTTTCAAAGATCAAAGAACAAATTGAAGACGTTTTTTCTATTTTATTTTTATTTATTCAGATAATTTCTATGATTTGAAAGATAATTAAAATGACGTGATTTTATAATAGCACATATACCGTATAAAATGACGAGTCAAAAAAAATTTGATAGAGGAGGAAGACGGAACAACAACAACAAACTCTATCAGTAAACAAAATTAAATAAGACTTATAAATAAACAGATGCTACTGAAATGATTTGTTAAGCGAATGACATTGATTGAAAAGAGTATTTTCGAGCATACAGAATCTTATGGAGGAGGTCACGTTTGAACTCGTTCATAGAGACTAACTCCTCGAACTCCTTTTTGAAATAGATTTAATACAAAATTTCGAAAGAGAACATAACTATTGAAGATTTATACGAAGTTCTGCAATGAAACTATCTTGAAAATAATATGATATTCTAGGTGATTTTGAGGTCAAGGTGAGTTTTTCTCGTAAGCGGATGATGTCGGTGCATCCACGAATAACAAATCGTTCGTTGAACGCAAATTTATCATTGCTGTAAAGATGGTGTCAGGTGTGTCGGGAACGATAAAAGAAATATCGGATGGATGCGTTCAGCTGGATACGGTGAGAACTCGTGACAGTCACACCACTCAAGCACTCAATGTCACGACAAACCGGCTAAAGCCACTCTTCAAACGATTCAAAAGTACCGATAAACAACACATTACAACATTCATTTACATTAAATATTCAATAAATTGATGACAGGCTAGATAAATTGGTGGAGATCATTTCATATCATTTACTCCTAACATCACTCAGGACTGAAAAGTGATGAAGCTGACATCATATTATCCTTATATTGATTGAATTAACAATGATACTACTAATAATAATTACATCAGTAATAAATAGCAGTAATAAAAATGAGGTATCATAACCATTACTATAATTTTCATTATTATTTTGCCTCATTTTTGAATATGATTGAAATACGCTCTATAAGAAATTGAAGATCATTAGAAAAATGAGGAGTAGAACGAAGTTATTACATTGAACAATATTAAATATTGAGAACAAGTAAACAGCTGCGAAAACAAATAAACAACTTTGAAGTGAAAACATGTAAACAACTTTGAGGTAACAAATAAACATGATTTTCAAAAAGAAGTATAAGCAAAGAAGAAAGCAGGATTCCAAATACCTATAAGTCTCTATGTATCTGTTTTCGATTAGCTCACAATTTCTGGAGAGCAGTAGCGTAGTGGTGGAGGTGCAACGGTGACACGCCTGCCCGAATCTGTTTGCGATTGCCCTACGGGCCTAAGAAGCACCATCTTTCAGCAGTTGGTTAATTGGCAACCACCACCACGATGTCACGTTGAAAACGAACAATGGATTGATCAACGCCACGGCTTATCCTATCTTATCTTATTCAAACATTAATTTCTGCCTGTACTTTCAGCTTTGTAGTTCAGTTTTATGGAAATAAAACTTTTCTATTTGTTCCTCTCATGCGTAACTTTCCTCCATGGTGGTGATATTATTCACGTAATGCTTCACTTATCACCATCTATCCTACATTTGATTTTAAGGTAAGAGAAGAATACATAGTTTTGACTCTTTGTGAGTGATTTATTGATGTCGTTTTACTCAAGACAGCTGTAATATCGTGCACCATCTCGGGTTTAAGAGTATAGCATAGCTCTTAGGAAGAACGATGATATCAAAGAAGAAGGTACTTCTAAAGTTTCCAAGTGATCTCGAAAACCGCGAATGTATTCAGCTCTTCATCTGCTCAATCCTGCCAATGCTTATATCGCGCTTTATGTTCATCAAACGTTACAAAAAAACATATAACGTAATAGTTTTCATTAAAGAAGAACCTTTTTATTCGTAGAGCACACGGCTTCTCATCAACCAGGGATTGTTCGTCAACGAGTCCATTTTGTTCAATTCATTAGTCATCGTCACAGTATATCTTTTTCTTCGGTGTTCCTCACTAAAACATGACAATTTCATCTGCAAAGGTGATGACGATGAAAGTTCATCGTCTGTAGAAAGGTTTTCTTCCCTTTTCAGTCCAAAGACGGTTTCTTCCGTAGCTAAGCAGTAGAGAGAACCTCCAGTGAAATGCTACGGTTTGGTCGGACATCCTCGTTCTACAGAAATATTGTAGGACATTTTTCATTTTCTCATACTTAACCGGACAATCGGATAGTATTTTACTCCTTTAGCTTGCTAACTCGTTCCTTTATCTGTGAAGTGATGGTATATGAGTTCCTACAATTTTTGCCTTTCAGTTTCTACCGTCAGAGCACGTGTTGTTTTGTAGGTAGGGAGCAGTACAAGTGGCAAGGTCGGTACGAACGATACGTCCTATTTCACAGATCATACAACTGTAAATAAAACGCATTCAACTTAAAAAAATTGACGCATTGATTCTGTTTCATTGAAACGGCTCATATTTCCTACGTGCATATACGCATTCACATTGTATACTAGTCGTTGATTTTGCTAGAAGCCTCCAATCAAACAATTGAGAGGTATATGAGAGACGAATACGCGTTGCCTCTAGTAAATAACTCCTCGTCCTCAACGAAATGGGCTTATAAACAGCTCCTGACTGAAAGAAAGACTACTGAAAGAAAAACAGATCAATAAAAAATGTGCTGGAGTCCTCACAAATACTCTCCTATCCAAATATACAGGTAAATCAGTGAACCAAGCCCTCTATATTTTTGAAGTTGGTCCGTTCTAATTATAATAATTAGACGAGATGCAGAGCACTGACATGACATTCACCTCAATATAATTCTACAGAATGAACTCGCATCCAGTAGTCATCTCCAGGATATCACCATAAAAACGATTGTGTGGCGCAATTCTACATGGACTAATCAGCATATTTGACTCACGTTTCTACCTATTACGTCATAATTCATGCTCAGTTTCTGACCATGGTGCAAGAAAACTAATTGGCCTAACAAATCACCTTCAGCTTGAATATCCCTAGAGTGTTGGAAAACACCAGAAGAACAGAAGAGATGAAATACATGAGAAAAAAAGAAATAGAGGTTATAGGAAAATATGATGGCAAAGGAAAATTCCCTCATAGTAAATTGTAATAAATTAGAATAACTAGAACTAAAAAAATCCATGATAATTTTGAGCCGGCATCTTTAAGATGTCCGGTCTGGTGTACTACCGATTGCACTACCATGTACAACCTCTCACCATAGTAGAACAAAACCACTGTAACCTACTACAATATACCATAGTGATTTATTTTTCTACCAGCTCCCATAATCATAATCGATTATAGATATATCATATTCGCATAATTTGTTTCCTTACAATGCTAAGTCAATAACAAACGTGGAGCCTCAGGCAAAACGCGAATCCACATCTACGGATGTCTGGTCCAACCGGTTACGCATTTCAGTACAGCGTTCCTCGTTTAGCGATAACTCAATGCTACAATCATACTAGGAGCGCAGTGGCTCAGTGGTGGAGGTGCCGCAGTGACACGCCGGCCGAATCAGTTTGTGGCCGCCCCCCAGGCCTACCAAGCCCGCCATCCCTCCGAGGTCGGTAAATTGGTACCAGAGGAGTCTGGGTAAGATAACTGGTACTGACTTGGGGAAGAGTGGTGAACTCAAGTCATGTGTAGAACAGACACGCATTCAACCACGTCCACGATATCACGTTGAACATGAATGCGGGGCGCATCTCACTACAAGGGATTGATCAACGCCAACAATTATTATTATCTTATACAATCATACTACTGAGTTAATGTGTTATCAGTACTGCTCCGCTCTCAGTTATCAATATCGACTCAACAGGTCAAATCTGCAGCACACCGGACCGGTCACATCTGTAGATGCGAGTTCGAGTTCTGTATGGATTTCTAGGTTTTGTGACTTACGCAACTTTGTTAGGGATACGAATTAATTGAGTTTATCGATAACTACAACTTGATTGATCAACATGCATATGTAAACAAAGATTAGTCATAGGTGTGGTACTCTAATCATAATGTGAAGTATATGATCAGTTGAATGATGCAAAATAAGGTGAGTAGAATACCTCTAGAAATTTCATGAGCCTCAACTTTCTACATATAAAACAACTGGCCACTTGAGGTTGCTAACGCAGATCAAAGCGAAGCTGGTGAGTTCCTGTTTTGAAGACTTATAGTTGAGCTTTTGTTTTGTTCTGTTCTCTTTGATTCGATACACATGTGTAGTTTTCGAAATTCATTTCAAATGCTGCAATTTAGGTGAAGCTGCTGGTGTTTCTCCAGCTGTAGAAGTACGTATATTTCAAATCAAGCCACAGTTTTTCTCATTTTTGATCTAGAAAGACATTTTTACGCCTCTCAAGTACGAGAGTACTGATTCTTAGATGTCAAACAGTGTGTAGTCGATTAACAAATTGCATATTGACAAACAGTAGCGTTAAGCATTTCTGTTTAATGAGGGAAATCTATGCAAGTAATGAGTGTATTAGTGAAAGACAGGACGGAAAGTTATTCAATAAAACCAACACCGTGTTATTATGACCGTATTACGGAAAGCACCGATAAGAAAAATTTCGTGGCGACATATTTTAAGCAGAAGTTCGGCTATACAATCCAACCTTCGACAAATTTGAAGTTCCAAATCAGATTAGATCAGCTTCACCTGAGGCCAAAACTGTTACTTCCTTCTTGACCTGTTTCGACTAGGTGGGTGACTATCGAGATCATTTATTAGGATAAAAAACGGTGAGTTGATGGAGGTTGGTCACCGTAACTCATTAAAGCTAGCTGATACGAGTTTACTCATATCTACCCTTAATGACTGATTACGTAGCGTATCCTATAAGTACTGATCAACACCAAAGCTTTGTTCTTATTCCTCTTATGCTCTACTATTGTGTAATATAGTACTGATGTGCTAACTCAGATCTGTATAGGATAGCAGTAAATCCTCTCGACCCATAAACCTTATCTCGTCCCATATTTATTGTTGTAAAAAGCCAATAGTTGTGTAGTCCCTGTTTTGTTTTTGAAATCCTTCTTCGACTTCAGAACGAATCCAGGAGAAGCGCAGCACGAAAAAGTATGTAAAGCATAGGAATCTCAGAGCTTGAATGTGGGATTCACAATTATATGAAGCTTACATATGAAAATTTACTGATGTTAAAACAAAACGCCAGTCAAACGACGAAGGTAGCCGTTAATAGACCGACAAACAATAATGATACAATAAATCTAATGAGGTTATATGTTTTGAATTGAGCCTCAGTGGAGTGAATGTTCCAAAAAATTGCAGTCCTTGTTATTAACATTATACCACTGAGCCACTGTACCCCCGTCATTTATTTACTTTTCAAAATAGAGCTCAAGGAAATAGCTTCTCATGTAAAGAAGAGAAGCCCACATGTTTGAGTTGAGCATAACATACTACAAGTACTGACGATGAACTGTCATATCGATTTTCAGGACTTGTCATGTGTAGAGTGCCATCAATTGAAATGTGTTCGTATACGTCTTCGTCAATGTGGTCATATAAGTTGTGTACGATGTTTACTGGAACATTTAACGGTAATAGCTATCCTCAACATTGAACATAAACAGATTGTGACCAGTTAAAGATTTCTTAGCTTCAAAACAAAACAAAATTAAGAACCTCACTTGCTATTTTCTATTCAAAAAACAATGAATGTTTATCTGAAAACGATCAATGGTTTTCTTAAGCAATCAGTAGTGTAGAAAAATAATGCATTGATATCCATGCATGCCATTTGTTGCATAAAATACAAAATAGACTGAACGTAGAAAAAGAAAAAGCAATGCTTATAAATAAAATATGTGACTTACATTAATGTAGTGACGCTTTATCTACGAATAGCTGACACCCTTGTGAGTCCCACAAAAGAAAAATCTCCTTTAACCTCATCATTCCTCACGTGATCTTCTCTCTAAAGAAATTCGTTTTCAGTTTTGGATTCGTAACAAATCTAAAGCACGTATAAAGTGTATTAAAACAACATGTACTACTCGTATTCATGAAAACGATATTAATGCAGTGTTAGATGAACAAGAAGTTGGTGAATTTGTTATTGAGTTAAATGAGTTACATATAAATAACGAATATTATCGCTTCAGAATGGACTAGATTTTTTCATGCCGTTAGATCATCGTCAATGGTTGCAGTATTATCATAATAAGGACGTGATCTATTATGCCTTAGGCGGAAATGACCAAGTGAAACATTGTCCGCTATGCAAAGTATTCCTGTTAGTTACTGCAGTATTCAAAGAAGATATTAATCAAAGTATTTTCAGTCAGTATATGTTGAAAGGGAAGGATGCAACTATGTGACGTGTGCGAATCTTCGCTGTCGTACCCGATTCTGTTGGCAATGTGGAGAGCCGGTAGAGAGTATCATGCACTTTACTGGTAATCAATATTCATATGGAATACGTATACAGCAAACTATTGAGGATCGAGCTCATAGAACATGTGATGCGATAACTGTTAATGGTTTGCGTTTCAGGAGAGAAATGTCGAGTTGGTTACGATGATATTGAACGTTCTTTGTTTTGGGTAAGGCTGGCTATTGATGTGCGAGCTATAGCTTTGATCCTCTACACTCCGGTGTTTTTTCTTGCTTGTATAGTAAGTTGATAGTAAACCGAATATTCACAGCAATCAGTAATCCATCTGAAAAAGGTATAACTGCGAGAAAAAACTTGCTCTATCAATAGACCACTCACACGTAGTCTAGAAAATGACGTAATTGTATGTAATCGATGCTACAAACTCAATGAACTCAATTCCTTGCTTTTCTGATTATCATTATAACCCCTGTTATTCTATTTAGTGGGCGCAGTGGCACAGTGGTGAAGACGCCACAGTGACACGCACGCCCGAATCAGTTCGCGGCCGCCCACCAAAGCTACCAAGCCTGCCATCCCTCCAGGGTCGGCAAATTGGTATCGGAGAAAATCTGGGTAAGATAACTTACACTGACTTGATAAGGAGTGATCAAATGAAGTCACTACATAGATCAGACACGCATTCAATCACCTCCACGATATCGTTGAACACGAATGCGTAGGGGGAGCATTTCGCCACACGGTATTAATGAACATCAAACCTTATCCTATTTCATTTAATATATAAAGTAACTGAAAAAATATGGCTGGTGCACATTGTACTATTAAATGTGCGTGTTTAAATTACCAGCAATTTAATAACACTAACAACAATAGCAACATTTGCAACAACAACACCTGCAATTACAGCAACATCAATAGCAACAACAGTAATAATGGCGCTTGTTGCTTTTTGTTGATATTTAATGAATTCATTATGCAGTCATGAATGAAATTTTTTCAAAGATCGGCATTCCACTCTTTGTATTTTTTGCGTTTCCAACTTTTCTTGCTCAACGAATATATAATAATGCAACTGAGAAAAGCGATTATCTGACTTCTATGGAACGTATCTTCGTAATATTCAAGGTGAGTTCTTGAAAAACTGATCGGAATATCTATAGTGATAACGGATCACTTATAATACCGCCACAATACTAAGTACAACTTGAGGTTAAACTTACTGAGGTCGCTGTC
This sequence comes from Dictyocaulus viviparus, assembly GCA_000816705.1. Classification (NCBI taxonomy): domain Eukaryota; kingdom Metazoa; phylum Nematoda; class Chromadorea; order Rhabditida; family Metastrongylidae; genus Dictyocaulus; species Dictyocaulus viviparus. The sequence goes on along the minus strand of KN716202.1, from coordinate 177,959 downwards.
TATACAAGCGATACATAGTTATTGATATGCAAAATTCTTCAATCATCTTAAGAACTACTGAGTTGTTTCTACTGTTGCAATCGCTGACAAATTACATAAACCAAATAAACAATCAATAATCGATCAACAATCAACAATTTTTCAGTAGGCATTATTCTTATAACTCCACTTTTTTTCCACCTACGTCTATGTGAATGTCTATGTGAATTGAAACGTTTTCATAAATCTATTCAGATGACGTCGATAGCTGTTGCCAGTTTGCCTGTAGCATTATTCCTGTCCTTAAGTTCAATAGCTACCTCATTGTTAGTGTTCGCCGTTTATATTTGTTTTGTCATCTTGAAAATCACTCCATATTCTAAGGTTTGTAGCTTATCAATAAAAGCTTAATAATAATAAGAGCTTTCAAAAAAAAGGTATATGCTATGAAAAAATACTACAGCTGTCTCTTCACATGTTAAAATCATCTGAGTACTTTAAAAAATAAACAGATTCTGGACGAAGGCTATGACGTGTTCCTACCAATGGCAAAAAAAGCCGGTTTGGGACCATTTAAGCAAATGTTAAAAGATGGAAAAGAAGCGAAAAAACGTCATAAGCAGTTATTAAAAGAACAAGCAGAAAAGGAAGTTAGCGAAAGAGCAGAGATCGTCGAAGGTAAGCTAATCATCACTCTCAGAACTCAAATAGAACGTCATTCCAATCATCGTTACGCTTGTTGTTAGCTTTTGATGAAATTCAACTACGTTTCTTCACATATCGATTTACCTACCGTTTCAGTTTCATCGAAAAATCAAGAGTCGAAAAATTCCAGTAAAGTCAGTCCTGTTTGAACAGAATAGACTCCGAGACGAATCACAGTATCTGAAATGAATACCTTCGATTGTTCCAGAATATCTTAGGATATGGTGCCAGTGTTGTTATTGGTGTTTCCATAAAGATAAAATCAATTTGTATGACAATAACTCATAACGGTTCAACGGTTTTCACATTTGCGGACGAGTTGTCTGATTAGAAACGTTCAAACAGTGACACCTACTTCAGTGGTGTACAGTAATTTGGGTTACGCCTCCTACCGAAATTTGGTCGAGATCGTCAGCATGAGTTTGTCTTCTTGCTGGGACCCTCACTAGTGTCTACATGTAACGGACCGTTTTAGTACTATCCTCATTACCAAGAGTAACTTTTACAGTAAATCGTGACGATGTATCACGTTCTATTCAGAACAGAAATAACAATGATTGTCAGTAAATTTCATCATTCAACGAACTTCATCAGATGCTTAAAAATAACTTTATATCGTATAAAACAACACGATAAATCGCCAACAAATACAAAACGATTTTTTTGAAAGACACATGACGAGGCAAAACACCGGGTGGTACTGGAACTATTGAAATTAAAACGAGAAAGGTGTTCTTACAATGAAAGATACATACAAGTACGATGTTGTGCTTTCATCGAGGAGTTCGAAAAATGATTGGATGAAAGCAACATCGATGAGGAAGAAATAGGAATCGTAGTGTTGTGAAACGAAGAGAGAGAGGAAAAAAAAAGAGGAAGTAAAACTGGCACTATAACACCATCCATTCTTTCTCGAAACAAACAATCGCTACCAGTAAACATTAGCGATTATGTGCTTAGAAAAACTTTAAGCACATCATACTTGCTATTAATCGAACTAAATTGATGGCATTATGCCAAATCGATAATGGCACATCAGAGACATTCAATAAACGGAGGAATCAATAAAAAGTATAAACAACAACAATTTGTATGACGTCTCGATGTGAATATGGACATGACGTAAAGCGACACGATGGACACGATTCGATGTACGGAATGTGTCGTATCTACGTGCTGCTTACGATACGTCCAAAATGATCCATAGACGTTATACAGTTTCCGTCTGACACTACCATTCCTGAACGTGAAACGTGTACACGTTTTAATCCTCGCTTAACGTATGCTTTCTCGTTTTCCTTAAAATGAACTCATTATCAGACTTTTACATTGTCAATTCGTTGTTTTTTTTATGATCATAAATTGATTTGCATAAAATAAGAGCACCATTTTCAACTACAGCGTTTACATTTACCTCACATAATACCGTAATAGCACAATGAGCAAACAACAGATTGTTAACAAAACTGTTGAGGTGATGATGCACATGTTGAAAAAAAAAACGATTCACTTTAACTCAGTCAGAAAACGTACTAACATCATCAAAACTCACTTGAAATGCATAAAATTTTGTAATCTTATTAATATGGAACGTATCAGAACGATTACCAACCTGTACTCCCATGTCGATGTAAGAACTACGTACATGCACTGAAGCTACAGATGGACTACACTGAATAACGCGCGGACGAGCATCAACGGCTATATCACCGATACGAGTCTGGCGAACAGTCATACCTACAACGGAGTTCAACGAGTTAAGCATGATGATTTGAATATTCAAGATATAATAGTGGATCGCTTTCTTAACGTCTCAACACGTCATCGTGGCTGAAATTTGTATACGTTTCGAGACTCTCATATGAGGGCTGTTCGAATTTCATCTGAATCTCTTGAGCGCAATATGAGTTTCATTTTATTCTAAAAAGGAACTCAGTTAAGGCTTAATCTATATCAGCATTTGTCTTTATGGGAAAAATTAAGCGCAATATTAGAATTGCTCTCCAACTAGTTACTGACGATTGCCTGTAGCAATGGCACCAAAAGCTTTAAGCACGCCAGTGTCAGTCAAATTTTCGTCGTTGGTGCACTTACACAATCAACTCTGCTGGAGTTTAGATCGGGTTGAATCGTTCGTATAATACTGAATGTATTCGTCGATCAAAGTTTTTGATGTTTGCTTATCATTTTTTTTCTCAGCCGCAACATTAGAAAACATCATGCAGATTAACTTGATTTTTCTGCAAACAGATCTTTCTACTGCTAATATTTCGAATGAGGGCTCGTAGCTCAACGGTGGAAGCACCAGAGTTACACTAAAGCTTTAATCAAAGCATAATCAACTTCACTGTCATCCCGAGGCCTACCAAGCCTGCAATCTCTACGGGGTCGATGAATTGATAATAAACAAATATAGGGAAATAGGTAGGTCCTGAGGACTCTCCTGCAAGTCATTGTATAGATCAGTTCAGCATTCATCTATCTGCAAGATATCACGTTGGACACCAAAGCGTAGGCGCAACCCGCCATTGGGATTGATTGACGCAAAAGCTTATCGAGTTCTATTCTGCTATGTCAAAACCTGATGTGATTTTTTCTTTTTGAAAAAGACAAATCTCAATGAATGAATGCCAACGTGCCATTAATATGCATGACAAGTGTACCATCCGGTTTTCGATCATACGATGCTTCATGCACAATTTCTTTTGACACTATTGTGTACTGAAAACATGACCTCTTCCATTGATCATTGAAAATCATGAAGAAAAAATATAATCAATTTCTGAATACCATCTACCTGAGTGCCGGTTTGTGCCTCATGATAGAACAATCTAATAGAAAAATCGTTCTCCAGATGTCCAGATGAAAAATCAAGCGTATCCAGTGATACAGCCGACGGCCCTATATTATTTTTCTAACATTTTTCTTATCTGATAACCACTACCTCAGTAAGTTCAATATCACCGCTGTCAAAGTTATGAACTACGTTCTTTCAAAACGACGGTTACTATGGAGTTCATTTAAGTTGATTCAAAGGTTTTTACTTCTCCGAAAGCTTATTTTCAGAGTTACCACAAAAAAACTCAAATGAACCATTTCTCTATTTGTTCATAGATCATGACATTGGTTGTTTTATTAGTTAATAAAAGAAAAAAACCTTTTATATGACTTGATACCAAAAATGCTTCATTAAGATGACTCATTGAGAACAAAATTCCCTCATTACCGATGACAGCAAGGCGATCATTCGAAGCGGCTTAACGAATAATTTCAATTGTCAAAAGTTAGTAGGCTCACAATTGGTTTGATGAACAAATAAAGAAGATTGTTAGTTTATTCTGATGCTTTATTTGTCTTATCAGAAGCCGAGTACACTTCTATTGCTGAAATTTCCCTCAAATAGTGATCAAGATGGTTAACTTATCCGATTGGACTTACCCTTTGAGACTTATCATATCAAATCACAAAGCATTGATTTCATTTGAAATCATTTGTAGTAAAAAATGCTTTTCGAAAGAATAATGATCTACTAACAAAATATTCAAATGAATGTCGGTATTAAAATCACTAGGAAACTCAGCACTACCAAAATAAGACGAAAAGCTCAAATTTACATAGAGGAAAATTATGTCAGGATGAAAAGTTAAAGCAATTTATTTAATATAAAAACTGCCGAAAAAAAAACGCATACAAAATTTTGTGTAGACCATATCGCGAGTGTGTAGCATCCTTGCCTTCTTGTGCAGGATACATGAAGCTGTTCCACGTCCGTTGATGAATGCCTAAATTGTCATGCTCCAGCTAGAAGTCGAATCAGACTCATTCGCTTATGATCACTACCTATCAATAGGTAGCATAGGTTTGAAGCAAAAGCATTAATATAGCACTGATTTGCAAAAAGCTATCGTCTTAGGTCATTGTGCAGGTCAGAGTACTACTCACTCACTTCCGCGACAATGCGCTGAGGAAAAAACGTACAGTGCATTTCACAAAGAGTGATCGCCAAAAGCTAGCTTTATGTTATTGAAGATTTGATTACCGTTTATTGTACGAAGATTAATATGAAATCTTATGACGTCACAAATAATTGGGTTCAATTGCTTTGACCTCTCTCAAATCTACCAGTTCTCTCCTTTAAAGCTTCGTTGCATATCCCTCTTACAGTGTAATACACCATGTATTCGATATCATCATAGATGGTGGAAAACTTCTAGGAATACCTCAAATTACTCTTACTTATCCTACCAGATGATTCTGTAGCAGTCCACCAACCTCAGATGGCATCAGACTCATACTGAGGTTAAATTCCGCTCAAACACGTTGTATCTAACACGTTTTTAGCTAAAACTTAGCGATGCAATAAGAATCTGGATTTATTTGTAGCTATTTTTTGAAACACTTCCACAGTATCTACGGTACTAAAACAGATAAAGATTTTTCCATCAATAAGGGATCACCATCAGAGCAAGTTTAATTAAAAGGCTTTTAAGGTTTAGAATTCAAATACAAAGAACAGAGTACTCACGGCAAATTTGTCGTGACATACAACACGAACGCAGCGATCGATCGACATTTCAATGATAATCGCATGTGCAAGAATGACGGAAATGGAACCAGCAGGAGAAACATAGATAAGCGGATAGGTGATACGACCAGACTAAAATTCTATTACTAGAAACTCAGCATTTTAGAATGAACAGTAATAAGTAGCGCTAGATCTGCATACTGTACCTCAGTGCGAAGACTCCGAAGTGGTGCTGACGAACGTGGATCATTGGTGGGTGTGGCGGCTGAAAATTTATGGTGGTCCCGGCGCGACGATTCCGATTTAGCTGTAAGGAGTGACTGTATTGAAATGTCAGAGGGCAAAGTAGAAGATTTCAATATGAAGGTGAGCACGTTCAAAAGTTTCATTGGTATTGTTGCTCATGCACACGAGAGAAAATCTGTAGTGCACTGATGAATTTGATGTAGAAGAATTTTAAGTATAACTATCTATTGTGAACAAAATAGTTCCATGTTCACTTACACGATTCTTCTGAAGACTGCTGAGTTCCATGAGCATTTTCAGTGTTGTGATTCTCTTTACCGTTCTGAGTTCGCCGTTCACGTCCTGACGTATTCACATCACGAGTTTGCTGGGGACTTGTACCTTCACAACTGGACGGCATCGATGTAGGACTCTTAGCGCGACGCCTTACACCACCAACACCTTCACTTAATCCGTTACCAGTTGTGGCTCGACTGCCGTTGTCAGCGTTACGAAGGGGCGATGATGGTGGAATACGCAGACGAGCTGCAAACGAAAATCAAGTAAAATAGAATAATATAGAATGTTAAGACTTAACGTTACAGCTTTTCAAGCATATTCGTTAGATGAGAAGCGTTAGGTCCATAGCATGAGGTGAAAAAATTATGCTAATCGTATAGAAATATGTGATGTTTGTTCTAAACGATGAAATCTATATTTAGATAGAGACATTTTGTATTACATTGTCTGAATTAAAAATTGGCAACGATGAGACACTACAAATACTTGCCCAGAAGATCACAAATACTCAAAAACCAATCAATAACAAACTAGTTAAAAAAGCTCAATAGACATTCTCGTAGAAATTCACTAAGGTTTGTTTCACCCAGCACAGTGTACGTCATGTTTTTGAAGAGGACGTCGCTTGGTATTGTGTGAATTTCAGGGCTTTCGGATGGAAATGATAACATACGTTAGCTATACGTCGGAATTATTAATGAGTACTTATCGCATACACAAGCAAATCGTGCCCTATGTATTATGAGGGCGATGAATTGAGGTGAAATGAATATTTCTATTCACAGGCATAATATAATAGTTTAAATTTACATAATTTTCATAAATGACGAAAAACAACACTCACGAGAGAACATACTGCCTTGAGGTTCAAAATATTCGCCAGGAAATGGTGGTACCACTGACATCTGAACGCCCATACTGAAAGTAGTTAGAATATCCAGAGTAGTGTTGAATAGAATAGTAAAATCGTTGTAGTCGATTTTATTGAAGGAGTGAATAGGATAGGAATGTCGATGTCGTAGACGAACTTCGCAGTATGAGACTGGATTAGTTAGAACAGACAAATTGCATATGTTAAGAATTATATGCTTAACAGACGGAGGTTACACAGCATACATAATAAATCTCTGTAAGAATAATCTATAGTTTTAATGAATACACTTGAATTATTGAATTTGTAATTCATAGAATCACTTACGGAGTTGCCATTCCGTACATTCTACCCACGTACGGAGGTGGTGTCTGTGCGAAACGTCCAGAATTCACAATTCCACCACGCGAATGATACTGAAATAAACTCCTACGTTCTTATAAGCCTATTCAAAGCTGGTAGGTCACAAAAAAAGATGATGTTAACATCGACGACACCATCGAAAAGTTCAATCCATACACGTTTTCGGAAGTACCTCACTTTATGTTCAGTCAAATTTATGTTGACACATAGCAAAGCAATTTATATAATATGTCAATTCTTTTACTAATTAGACTGTGTCCTATATAGTAATTTGTTTATTTGATTATTATTTGTGTACTATTCTCATTCTCGTCCTGATAGCTCAATTATTTTTCAAATATTCATTGCACTAAGAAGAGAGTGACCTACTAATAGCCATGTTTTTGAGTTAGTCACAAAACTTGGATCCTCATGCGAAACTCAAGCCTGTAACTCGCAAGTGTTCATTCAGTATCATACCAAATTGAAAATCTGTGGCTTCATTTGAAGTCGGCTCAGGATTTTGTGGTCAACTCAAAAACGCAAGATTCAACTGGTCAAATGATTGGCATAAATATTATGGAGGGTAGTCATTACAGGGCATAATACCACTACTGTTTCACCAAACCAGGTCCGTTAACGTGAGGGCGAAATCCACATATCGAGTAATTCGATAGTGCAATCGATAGCGTGTACGATTGGAAGGTTGCTAGATGCGGGTCCAACTTCTGGATGAGGCTCTAAGTTTTGTGGCTAACTCAAAAGCGTCAGATATCATTATCATTCCATTATAAGGGGTCGTAGTTCTTAGGAAATTAAAAAGTGCTATAAAAATTATCCAGCAACACTTAATAATTGTCAGCTTCTTTATAGCTACTGCTACTCCTTACATAAATATCAATAATTGAACACATAAAAGTGATCCAAGGCATATTTCCAAATTTCTCAAATATTTTACAGATTTGATTTTACATTAATCTTCCAGCAATGTTGGCTCGTATCACGATTGTCTACCAAATAATCGATAGCGATCAACTAGGTATTCAAATAATGCTTAAGCTGATGGATTTCATTTCACCAACAGTTCAAAAGATACGGTAGTAGAAATATAACACTCCAGAATAATCGACGAACCTCCCTCTATATAATGAAATCTAATAGATGAATCTAATAGAAATTTCGTTGATGAGGAATGATTTTAGACCAATGTTACACCTTAGTAAAGGAATTTTGAACTAAAGAGATCGGCAAGTGTTACCACACTGAAGAATACCTCATCTTCTCCATTTTTCGGCGAAAATCCTCAAAAAAACCGCTTAAATATCGTGTATTTTAGTTGATAGGTAAGAATGAAGTTAGAGGAAAAAGGATCATCCTCCTTCTAAGGATAGTAAGAATAAAAAGGATACTTCTCAACTATTTTATATCATTATAAAAACACACTACGACTTGAAAGCTATGGAATACGGTAGTGCTGATTGACAGGAGATAATTTTTAAAATATAATATAAAATAATAAAAGGTAGAGCATTAAATAGTTTTGCCTAATTGAAAGGCGTAAAAGCTTTTACTTTCTTTTCCGAGGTAAGAAAAATTGACTTCAATCAACCATTTATTCTATTTAGCATTTATTTAATATTTATTTTTGGTCCATAACATCAACCGAGGGTATTAAATTTGCATATTACCTCGATATGTTGTTATTCATTTCCGTAAATTATGTTTTTATCGATTAGCTGATTTGAAGACTAGACGTGATGACGTTGTCATCAAGTTTATATTTTGATTAATGGCGTCTAGCGATTACCGTACTACACAATTTTTACGATGCTTAGATCATTAAAAGGAGTTACAGTATTCCAACATAAAACAAATATATCAGCCTTCCACGGAAAAGTAGCTTCAACAATCATCAGAATAGCGAACTCACTTGTCTCATGCGATTTCCACGTGCACCATAGCTTTGTGTTGGTGATCCGCTAGCACCACTACTGGTACTATTTGTGTTTTTCTTAAAATGTTTATTATAACCGTATTCGTCCGTTTTCTCTTCAGATGTACGTTGGCTTGCTGGACTGGTCGGGTCGAGTGTGTTCTCCGCTACGCTTACCTAAAAATTCACGCAACAAATTGACGACATCATGAGAATAATTTGTTGTAGTTTTCATTCTCTGAGCCCGAACTATTGTATACCTGATCGATATACTGTTTACAGCAACACTATCAGCATAGTTGAAGAATACTGACAATCGTTAACGTATTCTGTCATGCTAAGCATGCATAATCCACTCGTTGTCATGATGTAATCCTGGTGTGAATGAGTAAGCTTTATACAGTAGCTTTCGATGAGCAATCCGTGGTGAGGTTACGGCTGTGGTGAAGACCATAAGTACGCTCAATTAGCTGTTTATGAGTTTCCTCAAAAATCCAGAAAAACCAAGTTAAATTCGAATAATTTGAACGGAGGAACTCTTATTTTACGTTGAGAAAATGACCCTACAATAAGCGTCGGTGTAGTAGGCTTAGTCAGAAAAATGAGTCATCCGTAGGAAAATGAGCAATTGCTATTTACCAAACGGTGCAGAAGATGAGCACAAATTAGACGCATACTACAATCAGTAAAAGAAGTTATCCAAAGCAAAAAACTACTTGTACAAATTCGTTAGTGAAGTCATCAATGCGAGAGTGAGAGTGATGGAGAAAAACACTCACACCTACAGCACGTCTCTTCTGTGGAACCTCACTTTTTGTAAAGAAAAGAACGTCACCAGTGCTCATAGGAGTCGCAAAACGGTACGACACACTTTGAAATCAATCATAACTAGCATAACTAAGAGAGGATGGCGTTAACTTGATACATTGGTAGCTCCATCGTTCTGTACTAAATCTGATCATCGCCTTCTTCAAAGATTCCTTTTAGCAGAAAACAAAGAAAGAAAATTTATCATCTTACAAGAAAAGGCGGAAAAGTTACTTTCGATGAAAACGTTCTCAACGATATCCTCTCTATACATGAATGAAATATGGGAGAAGACCCGACCAAAGTCTGAGATGCTTTTGAAAGGACTGCAAAAATGCGTTCAATATTCCTAAGAGAGGCGCCTACTGCTGTCTCAACGCTGTTCGAGGAAAACGTGAAGAAGCTATATTCACAGCAACCCACGATTTTAGTAACGGACTGAATCGGTCGAGCCAGTGTCACCATGTACACTGAAGAACATTTCCATGAAAGACAGTCGCTGGAGAAAGAATAAAAGATGGCTAAGGCCCTCACTGCGCAATAATGCGGACCGTTCAAGTAACCAAGTATTGATTCATAGTAGTATTGCTGTTATTATGTAGAATACTTTGCTGATCATCAATATCAATATCAATATGGGGCGCGGAAGTAGGGTAGGTGTCGTAGTGATACACAGATTGACAACAATATTTTATCAGCAACAGAAGAATGTAAGGTGAGGTTGTGCCTGAGAAAGAAATCAGAGGAATGAAACCTGAGTAATCATGAGTGACATTTTCCTTTCATACTATTGTACAACATTATCAACATAATGAAATAAAAAATGACCTACGGCGTTTATCAAGATCGCAAAAAAATGACTTAAGCACTCAAGTGTGATAGATACAACTGTTAGTATAGAAAATGAGGCACAATTAATCACCATAAATGCGAAAGGATAACGCCGATAAAGCTTTAAACTTCGTTGACAACAAATTTCATTCAGAAAAATACGGAACTCGTTTAGAATTCTTCCCAAGTCTGAAAAGCATTGTCAAAGGGGACAGCTTTTCCTACCTTCCCTTAACTTGATCGGACTCATAAAAAAAACAGCGAACTTAGATGTGCTATAAATCCAGTGAGTTAAAACTGCATGTCAATATAATTATTTTTACTCAGCGTTTTAGCAGTATTCATCGAATTAACAATAAATATGAAAAACCGGGTTTATTTGTAAGCTTGGTAGAGCTGACCTGCTGAGATCAATTTTGAACCCGCAATTTGAGGAATTATGAGTTTGGAGAGGTTGTTAGTAATTAGAGCAAAGAAATATGAGAAAACCGTACAAAGGCTTCAGCTAAGAATTCCTTAAGTAACAACAACGTCGATTATTAATCCACACCAAAGTGACTTTGAGTGATCCCTTTAGAATCGCGCACCTCGTGTTCGTCGGCCTGAGTCGATGCGACACTCAGTGAATCAGTTTCCATGCTGGTCGATGCTAATGCTTCTTTGGGTAAGTAGTATCAGAGTAGAGACTGAGCAGTATTCAGCTGAAATTATAGTTGTCTATAATTCAAATTACTGTAAACATTTGAGCTTACATCACGATTTGTGAAAAAGTAGATTTGACGAGCGACAGAAAGAAATGCCACCGACCGTGGTGCTTTCCGAATGAGTTGTGGTTATTCTATTTATTATTGAGGGCACTCCACGCTGGATGCCACATTATCACTCTTCTCGTTTAGACTTGAGGTATGGCAAATAATTATTTTGATATCATTCATATACACTGGTTTGTAGTAGGATGGTCATTTCTAATCGTTAACGAATTATAATCGTACAGACGTGAACTTCATCATCAGAAGCGTTTTGGAAACAACAAAGTGGCAATAGCGATGCCATAGTGGGCCGGCATTCTTCAACTGCAAGGAACTCTTCAATTTAGGAAGATGTTACAGAACCTGTTTTGAAGGACTGTTGATGACAGTTGAAAGGCTAAAGGCAATACTTCTCGGTGTATTCTAAGTGTTTTAAGCCTTCAGCACAAGGTAATCTTCTGTGCTTCTGATACAGGTTGAACCCATTTCGTTCATATTTGTTAGATGATTACAATCGTCGTATCACTGTGTCTTCTAGCGCCGGCCCTCTTTACAAAAATTCACCTGTTTAGTACTTTGTGCCAAATTGCTAAGTTGAATTTTTAGCTTTTTTCTTAAAACTTCCAAAAGCCTTTAATCTCAGTAAACAAAAACCAAACAATATTTGTGTAGTTGTCGTGTAGAGACAAAGCCAGAGGCAACTCAGCAGTATAAGAAGAAATCTACTGAAAAATTCAAAGGATGAGATATGGAGGAGAGAGCTTTCCGAAACAGTGACATTATTCTTATATTGATTAATTAGTAACTCCTCGCTGGTTTCCTTTCATTCTCAAATGAACCACCGCCCTAACAAAGTGAGAGCGATCCTCATAAGTTATTCATATCACTCTGGATGAAGATATAAAAGCCCTTAGCTCTGGATACTCAACGTTTTGCTCTATTTACGTTTCTTCACTTCGATCGACTTCACACAATCTTGTAAACGCTACCTCCTATCAAAGATACTACTCTCTTTCCTGCTCATAGCTTCACTTTATGCTATTTTTATTTTCAACAAGAGTTTATTTACCTCAGTTTGAGGTATCATTCAATGTGGAATTTTCTCAAACGGCTAACGAACCCGAATCGACACAATTCTGAGTTTATTTGGAATCATAGCTTAATCCCATATTTTGAAATGGACCATCCTACTAACATGGATTAACATCAGATCAGGATCTACATGGTTAATAATATTTCTAACTCCATTTTACTACCTTTATTATCCTGAGTCAAAAATATGATAGAAAGATAAAGTCAATGATAATCAGAACTATCAGAGTATAACAAAAATCACAACACTAACTTGAGTTGTTTTGAATAGCAAAAAAAAATCAACAAACATCCTCAAATGAACCAACTGCTTTCATTTCGTTAGGTTGATTTTGTATTTAGAACTCGTGCCGAATCATTACATAACGGATAGATCAAAAAAAAATAAAGTCAGAAAAATTGAATAGAAGAAGATCAAAGAAACGACGAAGGTACGAGGGACGTTCGATTGGTGAACACCGTGAGCAATCGACGTCGTTGGTGGCAATGTTCACATTTTAAGAGTGTCACCTGTGTTGGATAAATTCTGGTGAGGTTGACTTATTCCTCAGTCCACACACTAACAAGTGCCCTTGTAAATCGGTATCATCAAGAACACACTTCCATTGCCTACATCGCTAGAATCGATTTATTTACATTGATCTGCTTCAAAATAAAAAAAGAAAAAACAAAAAACAAAAACAAAGCGCCAATAAGTGCACTGCATTCTCCTGGATCGTGAGGTTGCGCATCTGCACTACCGTAATCGCAAATTCTCACTCCTTCATTCGCATAATCTACTCACTTCTCTTTACCAGTAAAGTAAGCGTTTCAAAAGCTTTTCGTCAAAACGCGTTCTGTTATATTTAATCTATTAGTGCTAATATTTTTTATTTCTTATTCATCACTCTCATAATATCCCCACATCTATTGAGTAACGATAACAAATTCGATGAATATTGATTGATACATTTGCACGTACTATATAACTCCAATTGAAGTTATATAGTTATAACTCACTAGTACTGAGCTTGATCTTAACATCGCCAATCAATAGTAGAGATTAGCCTTTGATCGGGTCCCATAACGTCGAACGCTAATGACATATCGCTTAAAAATGAAGCACTGATTCTTTAGAGAACAATGGCCTCAATAGTGCAATGGGCGTTACAACAGAATGGGAATCTGTGAGGTATAGATTTGAACCTCATGTGAAGGCCATTGAACGTTGTATATGACTCAGCAACGTGGCATATTAAAATTATACCATTATAATACGTCATGTTAATATTACTAGTTGACATTTCAAGTACGGTAAATACGAAAAAACAAACAGATGTTATGGATTTGTACTCGCAGCTTGAATCGTTTCAATCATGAAATATCCGAAATTTTATTTTCAATAGAATGTAACATTTGTTCTGGAAAAAAATTCTGCTACGTTTACATAAAAATTCATGCATAAGCATTCATATTAGGCTCATCTCAGATGCTGCTCAGATAGGAAACATTTCCAAACAACAGGAGATAACTTTGAAACTTGAAATCAACCTCGAAAGTATGCTAGATCATTCTTAGTCAAGAAGACAAAAGCCTTATCATGGGATTATCATGAGATCTTATGGCTTTAAACGCCATGCTTTCCTGAAGATTATTTAGATAATTTCATGATTTCACTGTCATGATTTTGTAATGTTATATCTGATTTCGTTCAATTCATACAATTGTAATTATGCAACATACTGTAGAATAATATGATAGTAGAATGAGGTAGAAGCAATCAATGCGGTCACAATTGAACACGAGATCGTAATACGACATAATGGCCATGGTGAGTCCACTTTTGTTCTATGATTGCGTTCAGTAGTACCAGCTATCACAAACGATTTACTTATTGGCATACATCATGAGGATACTGAAGAGTGAGAAAACCCACAGGGAAAATTATGATCGTTGCAATTTCCAGATTATTCTTCAAAGGCTCAACAACGCTATGGTGTATCTTCCTTACAACGTATTTATAACGATTTATAGATCCCTTCAAATTAACCTCCGACTATCGCGTACAGAAAAACAAGAACATCGTCAACACCCCACGTGTACCATCAATCGTTTTCCGCCATATGGCGCCATACCATCACATTTTGTGGCAGCTTCACTTTCCTATCATCGTAATTTTTGACTATATTTTAATTCGATTTTTATTTTTGTATTATGCTATGGGGAGCACCGGTGGAGGTGTCACAGTGACAAGCAGGGACGAATCAGTTCGCGGCCGCCCCTCAAGCCTACTAAGCCCGCCATCGCTCCAGGGTTCGTAAATTGGTATCAGAAAAATTTGGGTCAAGATAACTAGCATTGACTTGGTGAGAAGTGGTGAACTCATGTCACTGTATAGACCAAGCTTGCAATCAACTACCTCCACGATAACACGTTAAACGCGAATGCGTTGGTGCATCCCGCCACAAGGGACTGACCAACGCCCAATTTCATATTACTTCATATGATGCTATCAGTTAATTCAACTGAAAATAATACAGATTTGCGGAAATTTCATCTGATCCAAATTAAACAGTTCTGTTTCACACTGATTGAGCTTACATGTTTTGTGAAAATTACACAGTTTATTTGTTGTTTACAAGATTTATAGCACTCAGAAGAAATCACAATTTTTTTTCGATCATTTCACAAATTGCTCGGACCCATTATACCAGTTATTTTGACAAAATCGATAACGAAAATAACAGAAGAAAAATTCAATGAAGAGATATGGAACCTTCACCAAATTGATCATTTGAATCTTTTTTAAATTCTACGCTTTTTCGGAGAAGGGTGTACAACCGCTTCAGAACTTTCTTTGTTCCGGCCCAATTTCTTGATTTTCTTCTCGATTCTTCGAGTTTTCCTTTTTGTTAAAACAGAATTAGATCCACTTGCATCTTCCTTTATATTGGAATTGTCCTCAGAGTTTTTGTTTGAAACATCAGTTTGTTCGGATTCTCCTTGAATCACTTTATTATGAGTACATTTTTTCTTCTTCTTTCTAATAAAAGCAATATGCTTTCTTCGAGGAGCATGTCGTAAAATCTGCTTCTTTACATTCCTAAAAAAAATTTATATCATAGATAGGCTATAATTACGCAGTTAGGGAAAAATTCCCTAAACTGCTATTTAAGTTTAAAAAAAAACTCGAACTGTACAGCATTACAATTTACTAAGTCCACATTCTACACTGTTTGTTTTTCATCTCAAGAAACCCTATTAAAAACTGACCTACTCAATGGTTTAAGGCTAAGTGTATACTCTGGCACTTCAAACCCAGCCTGATGGATTACAGTGGCGATTGGCCGTAAATATTTTGTATCAGATTCAGTAAAATACGTAATGGCACGACCATGTCTGCCTGCACGTCCAGTTCGACCTATACTTAATATCTTCTGTCATGAATCTAATTACAGAAAACTTTCAATACACATACATTAGTATGATTTTGGTATCTTAGAAAACAAAGACCCTACGAAATAACAAGTACACATGGATGAATAAATAGAATATATAGTTACATAAAATCATAATGATCCATTTTGAACCGCAAACACTCATCTATAAGCTTGCTTACAACGCCTTTTGCCAAACGGCAAAAGAATTTGAATACACAATGTATCAAGGAAAAGCAAAAATTAGTTATTTTCTCCCAAAAAAAATGAATAAATTACCAATCCTATGAATATAACTAATTATGGAAGTCGGCAAATCAAAGTTGATAACAAGGTTTACGTTGCGCAGATCTAATCCACGTCCCATTAGTTCAGTACAAATCAGCACCCATAACCGTCCCGAACGGAAAGACTCAATGACTTCATCTCTCTTAAAAAAATTGGCTAATCAACTGCAAATTACCTTCTTCATAGACTTACAAAAACCTACTTCTGTTTTGGACTTTTCACTACTGATGAAGGAAACCGGAATTGGTGGTGTGAGTGAAGATAGCACTGACAAAAGTTCACGAGCTCGTTCTTTACTCTGAGAGATGTACTGTATATCAATGCTGTTAGACAAGATAATACGACACAATGTCGGAACAGGATTAGCAAATGGCATATGCAAGATTATAAATACCCTCTAAGATATCCAGCTTATTTGGAGCAAAAATTTTACCTGCACGAAAACCAAAGCGGGTGGCTCAAATTGAGTTTGGAAAAGCGTTTTTATGGCGAGCAATTTACCGTATTCTGAACCGGCAAACACTAATTCCTGCGTAACATTCGCGTTGGAAGAATTCCTGAATTGAATTTTCATCAATCTTTTCATAAGTAAAAAAGGTTCTCAACGACCCACCTTTCTCCAATACAAACCATAGCAACATTATTTATGTTAGCTTTACACCTAAAAAATATGAAGTTTGAATAGAGAACAAGTCGATATGAATGACGTGAGAAGAAAGAATATACCAATTTTCCACTTCATACGAAAACGTAGCGCTGAAAAAAGCTCGCCTTGTGAATTTCCCGTCACAAGCTTTGTATACTCTGGCAAGCTAGAAATATCACGAATAGACAAACATAATCCAGCACAGTGCTATTTAGTTTGAAATGAAAAAAATTTTAATATATGGCTAAATTCATAACAAATTGCTACCTGATTTCTGAAACAACGTTCTTGCCCTTCAATCGCATCGAACAGTCGATCACTTTCATCGACAATAAGCCATCTAAGCACATACTGATCACTATTCAATATAATTTGACCTCTAATGAACGGATTAAATAAATAAATAAATTATTAATAAATAAATAATGATAAATTAATAATAGTAAATAAGTAATAGATTAAATAAATATTAATTATTAATTAAATATTATGATTAAAAACATCTGATAATATGAAAACACAATGAGCGTGAAGTAGATAGATATGAGCGACGAATCACGCAATAATCACCTCAAATATTTCAGTTTGATGGCTTCCAAATGGTGAGTAAGACGATTGGGAGTAGAAACCAAAATATCCACTAGAATTAATCACGAGATAAGGTAAGACTACCAAAATCAGCTATAAAAAACGTAACTATTTTTAGGTATGTCTTCATTCTCGAATAAGACAGATTTAACAGGAAGGCCATGGCCAAATTTGAGGAACTGGCGATAGGTCTGGGTAAAAACAAATTATTTCAAAAAAAAAATCAAGATGAGATGGTAAAACTTTAAATGGGGCAAACTAGAAAGAAATTACCTGAGCTGCTAATTCTCTCGTGGGTTCTAAAACAACAGCCAATAATTTAGAGCCATCTTTATACTTGTTCAATTTCTTCAATCTCAAAACATCCAAAATTATAGGTATGGCGAATGCAAGTGTTTTACCAGATCCTGAGACGATGTACAATTAAAACATAATTAAAACTGTCACAGAAATTCCAATAGGATATCCACCATATAACAGAAATAAAGATAATAAAAGTGTTAGAAAATGTTCGTTGGAGTAGTGGCGGACATTTTCTAGAAAACGATAAGCAAATCGAAACCTGTGGGAGCGCTTGCTAAAACATCTCGATGTCTAGCCATGAGGGGTACAACCTAAATTTTTTATCAAGTTAAAATAATAATATAACGACTATAAAGAAATCTCAAATAGTTATTTCACTAGCCTGCATCTGTATAGGTGTCGGCTCTACAATTCCGAATTCTCTCAGTGAATCTTGTAGAAGGCTTGGTAGATGCAATTCGTCAAAATCAATAAAAGGTTCAGGTATATCTTCACCCCATGTGTATATATGATTCAAACGACGGAGTTGACGTACCTAATACAACCATATGATAATATTAATACCGCAATCGATGAAATGCAACCTTCTCATTGATGCGGTTTTGGATTTCCTTATTCGAAACCGAAAATTCAGCTGAATTAATGCTGTCCTTCTTAGTAGTGAGCTCGACAAACCCTGCTGCATTATCACCCGAAAACATTCTGATTCCTAAAAAGAGCAGTAGAGCTGACTTGTGCAGCCGATCTTTGTTTATTCTTTTGCCAACAACAAGTGAAGACCTAACAATGGGATATCCAAGCGTATTCTGAACATTAGTGTTAGACCACTTTTGGAATAGTTATACAAATTACCTTCATGTTCCACCTGCTTTTCATCCTTTAAACTCTCTGTTAGAATATGACTGCCATTCTTTTTCTTGCGAAGTGTTTTAAGTTCACTTCTAATATTCTCAGGGAGTACTCGCAGTCGTAAAGAATTGTCCTTATCATTATTGCCCTCAAAAGTAGAGTACTGAAGAATCACATTAGAAAGGTGAGCCAGACTGAATATTTACCGTAGTTAGATTCCTTGTTGTCTTTTTTGTACCAAAAGTAAGCCGTCTGAAGATCTCGTCTCGCATAAAAATTGCCTTCAATGGATATAAAACCTCATGAATTCCGATGTCACTGAGGCACAGGTCCGCAACTGCGTCTCACACACCAGATACATGTTTATTCATTTTTGCGTTTAAGTTGTGAGATTATCGTTCTATGCTTCGCTATTTTGTTATAAGTGATTTTGTATTTTTGTATTTTTATTCTTTTAATTGTAAAGTGAAGCCTATGTATGTCATGCATGCAATTTTGAAATTTATTCGAAAAAGCGGAATTAACAATGAACGGCACTACGATGTTTTTTTTTTATTGGCCATGAGTGTTTTAATACGAGCAATACCGCACATGGCCTCATTATGAATGACCGCTGAGATAATTCAACGGACCATTTCTATGAACGCTAGTCCAGAATCTTATGGGGTAATTATGTTTAATTATGAACATAACGGTATATATTTCGAGTCAAAAATTTAATTAAAATTGGATTAACTCCAAAGTTATCCAAATTATTTACTATTTAAGTCTAAATTATTTATTTAAATTCTTGTAGTCATTTTATGTAGCATCACAATAGATTCTGTGCAATGATGGCAACTTTTTTGAGATGGTGCATGAAAATATTTTTCGGGAACTATGCCTTCTTTGGAAGGTGATAGTGGTTTATTTTGTTTTTAAAATCTATCAAGTTTTCTTCCTTTTTTTTATATTGTATAACCGCAGTGGAATAATTAGTAATATGTGAGTGTAAAATATATTTGACTAAGCATTGTAAGCAACTCTTTTGCAAAGCTGCGCTTTTCCTACTTATTATAGTTATCTATTGTTCATTACTTTCCGTGCCATTCTGTATGCAAACAGTAATGATTTTGAAGCATGATAGCTTAAGTAAATGATATAACTCATTACAAAAAAACATGTAGATTTGGCTAATTTTTATTTGGGCAAATTAAATTAATTGTGTGAATGAATATGTGTGTTTCTTGTTTAATAAAACAATAATTCCTGAAAAAAGCTGGCCCCTCAATGGCTTTCATGTCGTTACTATTACTTTATGTCCTCTGTCTTGCGTTTAATTTTTTTAAACACTTCTTTCTGCCCACTAATGACCTCTTTGCTTCTTTTTTCTCCGTAAAGTGAACAATTCTACATAGTTAACAGTGAATGTTCTCGGTTCTTCCAACTTTATAACTTCAATTTAGTGCATACCTTTGATTGTTCGAGGAATTTCCGGTGTACGATTGGTTCCCACAAATATTTAAAAGTCATGGTGTGCGATGCATGTGAGCTGAATCTATCAATCTTTAATAAACCACTCTTCATAAATCTTATTTGTATAGGCCAAAAGAAGCTTACGAAAATTGTTGGAGTCGATCCATATCGCAACAAACCGCACAATAAGATAATCGGTGTGCAGAAGAGACCTCCAGCTAATCAGAACAAATTGCTTGGAAGCGAAATTAAGTGTGTTATATTATAGTAGTTAGTACTTTCGTTGAAGTAGTGGTGTTACTGACATGTCATATTTTTCAGAGCGACTGTAATGAATTTGAGGTGTAAGATATGTAAGTGTTCCATACACCAGGTTGGTTCGCACTACTGCCAGACTTGTGCTTATCAAAAAGGTATCTGTGCCATGTGTGGTAAAAGAATCCTAAACACTAAAGGACTTCGACAAAGCACAGTTTAATGCCATTCACTGCGTGATTCTTATCCGATCACATTAAGATTTCTTCACTCCGGGTCACTGTAACTAATGTAAAATAGAATGAATGCATAAAATCATCCTGTACATTTTGCATGTAACGCTTTTCGAATATTAGCCATTTATTGGGCGAAAGAACAGTAATGGAACAACAATTGTACTCAATTCTGTACTAACAAAAATGCTTTTCAATACTCTGACTGAGTCCATAACTTGAATGTGCGGTCAAAGGCAGACGACATTATCCATTTGCCATCTGGACTGATATCAATACACATAACCTTGAATAATAGTGTGAAATTTCGAGTATCATATGTTCAAGTTTCCTCACCTTAGTATCATGTCCTTTCAATTGCCTCAGTGGCTGCCAACCTGAGGTAGACCATATCTAGAATGAAATATTGTAAACATACTTCAAATATGCTGGTAACAATTAATGTTAATAGCAGCTATTCTGACATTGTTATGATAAGAACTAACTTTTGACAAAAACGTTTGTAAACCATATCTCGAATGCATATATGCAAATATCTAATCTAGTACTTAAATCGCAATAAAGGAGTAGTATTGATACTTACTTTAAGCGTATTGTCGTAGCTTGCTGACACCAAATATTGTCCCAAGTGGTCAACCTTTATTTTGGACACTACACTCGAATGTGCCGGCATAGTATAGGTATTTTTTCGTATACGAAGATCCCAAACTTTTATAGTGTTGTCAGCACTTCCAGTAACCATCTCATATCTTTAATGAAACTATAGTTCTTAAATGTTTTATAAAACACTTTAAAAAACTAGACTTCTGACTGGCAACGCGAAATATTACGTCTTTCACGAACACACCCATTTGGAAGCCAGTCAACGGTATACAATTCTTTAGTGTGGCCATCGAGGAACATAATACACCGTCCGGTTCGTAAGTCCCAAACACGCCCATAGCAGTCAAGTCCTCCAGTTAATGCTACCGAGCCATCCGGATGAAAGGCTACATCTGACACTGACTGAAGCAATATATTAAACCGACCAAATATTTAAAACACCAATGCTAGTCATATGTAAGCGGAAGGAGTTTGAAAATAATAGCTTTAACACAATTTTTTAATAATAACAATAATTTTTTAGTAATCAATACTAGTAATTTTGTAATTTATAGTGGACCTAATTAAGCCTAGATAAAAATGTAATCTAGGGTGGATATATTACTAGTTAAAATTCCTTATGTAAGCGACAATGTATTTCAATAAATCGTGAATGGGTAAAATATTCTAGTGATGAGGCAATCTCACTATTTCTTAATAGCACATGTTCACGAATGTTTCAGACAAGAAGCTATGCTTAAACTAGTGTTATACCTTTGCGTGTCCTTCTTGGAACAACAGCTCTTCGCTCGTTTCTAGATCGAACATTCGCCAAGAAGAATCGTAACTAAAGGAGCTAACTTGAATTTAAAAAACTGAGTGGCCAAGGTGAATATTGCTACAATTAACGTGCCAGGCTGTAGCCAAATGTCGACCGTTCGGATGAAAAGCTAGACGGGATACGCGTGCCTCGTGCTTCTCTAGCTCAGCCAATGGCTTTTCGTTATCAAGTGACCACAAATACACGGTTCCTGTGCATGATTATTTTTTAGTTTAAAAAATCTGATTTATTATTCATACTCACAAATTCGCACTGAGTAAAAAACAACTAACAGGCATAAAAATTGATGCATTTCAAAGTAGTTGTCATAAAGCACTTCCCCTAATGTAAACATCTCTTGGTACATCTACAAAGTGAGTTCCGTGAAGAAGTGTTTTGCAGTGTTTCAAAACAGTATAATATGTAGAAGGAAGACCACTGTTTTTTAGAGGAACATACACTGATATAAATGATTTGAGACTAACCGTCATGTGCACAACTCGCCACATTTAATTCCGATGGATCTGTTGATATATAAGCATGTGGATGAAATCGAGCACAACCTGATTGCGACTGATGCCCAACGTATCGTATAACACGTTCACATGTATCCCTTCGCCAAACCGATGGCTGACCAGACCAACCCGCAGTAACTAAGTGATTACAACTTTATAAAAAATGATCACTAATTTTTGAACAACTTAAGCCGAAAAAAAGTAAACCAATGTGTTCTGAATCTGGAGAAAATTCGCAAAACGCCACAGGTCGACTATCTGCAACTTGAGAAGCGTGCAAATTCAACTGTTGTATCCATTTATGTGCTTCCTGACGAGCTAGGGCTTTTTCATGAGGTGGCCGTGCTGCATTTTCACGCGCACGAATAAGCCTACAGAGCTGCTATATGGATTTCATCGGAAAGAATACTAAAGTGTGAAACTGTAAAATTTTAGTATAGTACTCAAAATATCTCAAATTATCCACCTTTCTTTAGCTCTACGAAGTGAGAAATCTGCAATAGCTACGCGAGCTGCTCGCAGCGTCATTGGACCACGATGATACCACGTTGTTGTTTCCTCATCTGGTTTTTCAACGAAACCCTTAAAAACTAACTATGACATTAACAAAAGGCTTTAACGACTTGAAATGGGCAAAGACACTGGTATTAACGAACCTCTTCAGTATGCAGAATTTGTGCAACTTCATCCTCTGTCATTGTGGACAACAGTGCACGAAGACGCTCTCTTCGATCAAGAATATCCTCACCAAAAAGACATATTGGTTGATTCAACTTCCGCAATTTCAGTTTCACCTGAATGGTGCAAAATTGAATTAGGTGTCTTGCAAGCATGGAAATATTTGAGGACATTTCACATACATAGGTTAATTAGCTACGTGAAATAAAAAAATAGTGCTCTTACGTTTGACCATAATGGACATACATAAAATGATTCAAAAAAAAACTTGAAACACATTATGAATTCACTTGGACATCATCGGTTGGTAGTGTGAGTGTTCTCGCCCGTCGTCTACGTTCAAATTCAGCAAGGAGTTCTGCTTCATGTTGACTCTCGATAGGATCCACTTCCATACGCTCGCTTTTCTTATCTGATGCTAAGACATTACTGCTTTCCTAAACACTACCTAATATTTGTTATAAATTATTTTATAACAGCAGAAATTAGTAATATTAACGGGAAATCACTATCAACCTGTATGGCTTTCACTGCTTCCAATGTAGCCAGAGATCCAAATTTTTTGCTTGTTCCTTCTTCAGCCATCCTGTAATTTTTAAGACTACACATTTAAGTGCAAAAACGTATTGGTTACGAAAATAATGAAAAATAACTTATAACTGAAATATACATATTAACAATAGATAACGATTGCCTAAGTACAATGCTTGAAGTATTATGTTGGATACATCTTCTTATGTAGAACAACATTCGCGAAGACGCTTTATTGATTTTTAAGCAGTGATTTCAGAGATCCGTTTGAGAAGAGCATCAAAAAGCATCGAGATTATATTGGACCACATCAATAAAAATTAATACAAACACTGACTATTGAGTTACGTCAGCTACAGTTCCATACACGAAGAATATGTTACTAACCAGGCTCAATGACCATTCTGTACATACAGAAGGCACGTAGAGTGTATAAATGGGATGAAATTACAACACTTCGGAAAGTTCAATTAATAAATTTACAGTCTGTATCAGGTTCAACTTGTAACAATTATATGTACACAATTATAATCCGAAAAAGCTTATTCATTAGTCAATAATATTCGTAACACTAAATAAGCTTTAAAATCCATTAATTATGAATTGGGATACATGTGGTTTGATCTGCCTCGTAACAACTACGTGATTTAATTACTTATGGCTAGTCCATGCTGCAGAAGTTCATGGCGAAGATTAACCTAAAAACGAACACGTAGGAATACGCGTAGGAAATTTAAAATTGATAACCACACCTGGAGATCTGACAGCTTCTTTTTGAGAGTAGAAACACCAGAGTACACAATACGATCTGCTCTCAACGCTCCGGTTGCTTCAACTACAACTAATGATAGTTTCATATGAATACATTTCAGAAAGAAGGAACATTCGAAAAAATAACTTGTGAACCAAAATTTGTTAGGTTTTCCGTGAGGATCATAGGGAGCTTCATATTGCTTTTCTTCTCCTTCCTGATCCTTAAGCTGCGAAAATTCGCTACGAGGCCATTCTTTAGGATTTGGATAGATGGTGTGTCGTAAAGCGTTGTCAGGATCATATTCGAATCCTACACCACATGTGGGGTTCCATTTTGCGTGTTCCTTTCCAAATCCCTGTATGTACAGTAATCAATAGCGTATATAAATAATCCATAAATAATAATAATAACAGTAACGTTGCGAAGCGCACTACCAGGCAAAGAAAAAAATAATACACCTTCTTAGCATAGCATCTAAGATTGATTTCTTGACCTTTCCTAAGTTTAACAATAAGAATGTCTTCATGTTGACCATATTCATCACTAAAATGCGATCCATGAGATTTCAAATGGGCACCACAAGCAGGATATACCTAGTAAAAACAGAAAGCATGATGACCACTGCTGACATGACTGTTACAAAAATGTTTGTTTTGTATTTATAAACAACATTTAATAATCAGAAATCATGAGCAACATCTCTGGAATTTAAAAACCGGCTAATTAAAGACATCAATTTGCTCACTTGTAAACGAAAGGTTATGAATAAATGGCATTTAAAAAAATCTCCAAATTTGTACTCTGATCATATCGAGAAAGGAATGGATAGTAAAATTTCAACAAAAAAAGTGTATCGCTTACTGTGTTAGTGTACTTCTCCGTTTTGCATATAAGATCCGCTGTCGTAACGGATCGAGTCACTTCTTCTTTACATTTAACATTCAATTCGAACATTACTGAGCAAGCGTCACAGAATTCGGTACATTGGCATTCCTATAAGTACATTTCACAACTTCACATTGCCTTCTGTTCAATCTAATATTTCGAATATAACACAAATGGAATCATATAATGTCACTACTACAACAATAACAACACAACACAAAAATGTTTTCCAAGTTCAACTTTAAAAAAATAGAATAGAGTTTTGATGTGATTCTCATAGAACATAATCAGATGAAAAACAGAAGTTACCCTAGTATATTGCATATCATCGACCACATGATCAGAAACTATAGGAATTAGGCCCATACGGTGAGCAATGAATTCATCGTGAAGTACGCTGGTGTTTGATTCGATTTGAACCCAATCGATTGCAATTGTTGGTACCTTGAAAAAAGGCTTCATAATTTTTAGTCTCAGTTCTTGGTGTGATTTATTGGCAATCTATAAATAATCTTTGAAAAGACGGCTAAAAAGCAATCAAATTATACTTTTCTTTACCTCTGCAATAAACACACGCCGCAAAGAATTCGCTACACTAAGATCGGTGTCTTCAAGCGAAAAACGAACTAGTTCATCATTCAGCTCTAATATATTAATGGTCGGTTGATTCGCATAAGGCATCTACAACACTTGAATCTATGACAATGAATCCGAAAATCATACTCAGGCGATGAAAGGGTGCTTACAAATGCCTTTAATGGAGAGATTATTTGAAGAATATGAAAAAAAAATAAAATGATTAAGAAATCATCAATTTTTAAAATAAAGAACACGACAAATAACAGTACGGCCACATAAAAAGATGTCTTAGTACTTTGGAAATCAAATCTTTTTTATTATTTAATTTTTAAATAGAATAAAGCAAACCATAGGTAGAGTAGACTTGACAAAATAAACAGATGTGAGGATCAATTTTTAAAATAGTTTATACACTGAAAAACAATGGTGCTCGAATGATAAAAACTGTATCCTTTAAAAAAATCTGATGATTCTTAGAACCGATTGCACCTTTCTGATATTACTACATTTTTATGTCTATTTTTCAAAAATATGTAGCTTTGCGCTGATAAGTACTAAGAGGAGCCTAGCTGTTTTTCCAGATTCTTATTATGGAGCGTTATGACCGTGCCATTACAATTTTCTCACCTGATGGGCATCTTTTTCAAGTGGAATATGCTCAGGAGGCAGTCAAGAAGGGGTCTACTGCGGTATTATCAATACGTTTTTGTTTTGTTCGGTATTATTTCTTTGGCCTTCTACGGGGGAATATGAAATCAACAAATATAACTTCATAAAAATGTAGAAAATTTACGAAGAATCATCTAATTAAGAGTTCAAAACTGTAGAAATTCTGATTTCATGACCCCTTTTAATATTAAGACTCTTGTTTAAGTTTAGTCTTACTTGAATTCCCAGTTTGCAGGTAGGTGTTCGGGGGAAAGACTGTATTGTGATTGGTGTAGAAAAGAAGTCGATACCTGCTCTTCAAGATGATCGGACCATTCGGAAAATTCACATGATCGATGATCACGTAATGCTAGCTTTTGCTGGTGGATTTTACTTTATGTAAAATTTTATCAAGCTTGAGATTTCCTACAATTAATCTATTATTTGAGATACAATTATTTTATAGATCAACTAAAAATTTGGGTAGCTAAACTGAAAGCTGGGTAGTTTTCTTTTTTTACTATACGGATGAAAGGTTTGTAGTTTGTGCTGAGACGTCCTTTTAGCTCAGTTCCTGAAAGAGTGAACTGTTCTGCTCGGACGATGTCTGCGTTTTTCATCTAATGAAATTTTATTTAGTACTTCACACTTATTTTACTTCAAAGCATTATTATTGAAATATCCTGTGATAACTAGTTATTCATAGCGCAATAGATGTTCTATCGCTGTATGGGTATGCTGTCACACTAGTTTCGTAGTTGAGATTTGGCAAGCGTATGTGCTTTCTAAATTTCAGCTGCATTATACAACTTTCTTCTTCTTTTCTCTTGCAAGACTTTGCTTATGGCTTCCTCACGGAGCTTTGCACGTTCAAATGTTAGTTAGTGTTTGCCCGAGGCTTTTGCGATTCCACGTTGGTGCACTGGTTAGTTTCTTGGAACCAAAAGTTGTTCTTGTAATGCGGAAACTCCTATTTTTTTTCTCTAGCTTGAAGGTTATTTCCGCCATTCTTCCGGGTCGGCGAAATGGTGGCCGAGAAATCCGCTTATGTGGAATAGTATTGACTTGATGACGAGTAGTAAACTCGAGTCAATGTTTGGGTTGTGTTTGCTTTTAATGATCTCTGCGATATTTTATTGAACACGAATGCGTAGGCACATCCCGCAGTAGGGATTGGTCAGCGCCAAATCTTATCCTGTCTCAGTAGTTGTGTTGCTGTATATTTCTAGTTACTCTCCTCAATGTCATATGTATCTGAAGGCATGTCATATACGTTTTGATCACTTACGATCTATTCCGCTAAGGTGTTGCACATGATTGGATTCGCTGTCGTATTCATGCTTTTTTTAGCGAATCACATCCCAGTTGCTCGGTATGGTATAATTTTTTTGCATTATTTTGATTTTAGTTTATGTGTTTCCTGTGATGCTTTGTCCATTTATGATAAAACAGTTTTCCCACATCATCAAACTTATTAATTTTGTATTTTTTGCGTAAAGCAAGTATATTGGTGGGGGTTTTCTAAAAATTTCTAGTCATTCATGGCATTGAAGGCTTATCTGCTAAAAGTAACAGTTATTTTTTCTATGTGTTCTCTAAATTTGATGAATATCATGCCATAACTCAATGATTTAATTGCCGTGGAGATACAATGTCATCAGAACTGAAAATGATCGGAACAGACCTACGGTACTTTGAATAAATTTTTATACCTTGATGAATTTTCTCAATGTTGAATTTCGTACCATCAAAAACTCGTCTTTAATAAAAGAATGATGGCTTTGTCGAAGGCGATTCAAACCACTTTGCTATTTGCCCAGTGGTCAATGAACAAGTGCACCTGGCTACTTTTATAAAATATTGTACGGAGGTAGAAGTTCAGCGCATCATTGATTGCAAATTTTTCTTAAACTAGAAAGATTTTTTGTTTTATGTTAATACTATGCCTTCTTCCTAATAGCTCAAAATGAACGTAGTTATTGTCATATAATTCGCATGTGGAATTGCAGATGGCGTGTCGATCAATATTTAAATTAGTTGTTTCCATTACAGTAATACAATGTATCAGTACGGTTATTCAGGGTTGTCAGCGGACGCACGAGTACTGGTCGATAGAGCTCGTATTGAATGTCAGTCTTATAAACTTACTCTGGAGGATCCTGTAACTGTTGCGTACATCTCGAGATATATTGCGAATACGAAACAAGTATGTTAGGCTCCGATAAATGTTACTGGTTATGTACCGCAATCATTATTTAATAGTTTTGATTTTTTAGCGGTTCACTCAATCTCCAGGACGTAGGCCATTCGGTATTTCTATGTTGATTGGTGGATTTGATTTCGATGGACAACCCAGACTATTCAAAACGGAACCCTCTGGCGCTTACTACGAATATCTTGTTAGTGTTATTGCAGAGCATGTCATTATTGTGTCTCTAATTTATTCAAGCTGCTTGGTGCATTCTTTATGAATTCATACATATGGATATGCATTTTAAGGCTAATTCCACAGGTCGTGGTGAAAAACCGGTTCGAGAATATTTGGA
This sequence comes from Dictyocaulus viviparus, assembly GCA_000816705.1. Taxonomy (NCBI): domain Eukaryota; kingdom Metazoa; phylum Nematoda; class Chromadorea; order Rhabditida; family Metastrongylidae; genus Dictyocaulus; species Dictyocaulus viviparus. The sequence goes on along the minus strand of KN716202.1, from coordinate 149,029 downwards.
AGAGCATTACGGCGACGATACTATCAAGGATGAGGCCTCCACGCTTAAACTCGTAGTTAAGGCATTATCTCAGGTTTATTTTCCTTCTCCATAAAAGTTCTCGTTCTTGTTTAGTAGACTTATAGGTTGAACCAAAATATTGATAAATATATGAATTACATATCAAAAATGGCTCTAAAAGTTCGACGTATCTAGATATATCAGAAATTCCCAAGTCTTTCTTCCACA
>KN716202.1:123462-135847 GCA_000816705.1 Dictyocaulus viviparus | reverse complement strand
TATTTCATTATATCACAAGTCTCATACAATCTCCATGATTCATGATGCATTCTTTTCATCTTCATATATCATTCTCACTAGTTGTATCTAATTAATTATTGTTATCTGATTGAATAATCACATCCTTATAAATCCTATTGTGTATGCTCTTTATTTATCGTTATTGTAGTCTTCATGTAATATTTTATGTTTCGTTTAAATAAAGGTTTAATTACCCAAGTTTGAGGTGTTATCACTCAATTTGGGATTACAACAAACGGCTAGCGAACTCGAATCGATACAATAAGGAACATGTTGAAAGAACATAGAAAGCAATGCGCTATCCATATGTGATTCTTGACATTCACAGCTTTTGAATGAAGTCTATTCACAAGAAATAAAGGCAACGAACATCTCTTTACATTCATTAATCACTTTATTTGCTTTTAGGATCGGATAGGTTTGAGGAAGTTGCATGAAACTGGTCGGCTTCATTTTTTAGCCGTCGAAGGTGATCATCTGAAAATTAAACGCGAAACCTTCATTACTGAAGTTATTGAAAAGTATCTGAAATAAATTCAATATTTCATATACTAATTGCTATGTCTGAGTCCTTACTGTATCCGCGTTTCCCTATAGTGACTCGTTATGAGTGATTTCTTATGATCTTTGATCATCGACTTGTCAAACAGCAAAAATGCAAACATTCAAATGCACAAAAAGGCCGTTGATATTTTGATCTGTTAGGTTTTTCACATCACTATATCCAAGATCTACAGAAACCTTTAAAGGACATCACTTTACTGTCCGAAGTTACAGTATCCACCCATTCACTCTATGTATTAGCTATGACGATAAAACGCGTTGGCTATGCTCTTAACTCATAACCTCTAACCTCACCGCACTTCATTTTTTGTACTTTAATCGTTATCATTGCTTTAATTTGGACTTGTATTGTTTAAAACATTAATAATTGTTTATTTGAAATCTCATTCTATTAGTTCTTAATATATTACTATTGCTATTCTTGGTATATTGTTCTAAACGCATTGCTTGAAATAAAGAGTCAATTACTCGTTCTTGAGGTATAAACTCAAAATATTTTGCATGGTAGGAGGTAAAAAGCGCTGTATTCTACCATTAGATGTCGTTCAGAAGACAGAAGTAAGATCGCCTTTATTAAACAGCACAAATAAATCATATAACAGTGAGGTATCATGTTCAACAAGTAAAAAGTGGACAATTCTACAAAATGTGATAAAGTTATGATCTACAACATCATCAGTGTGCTGAGTACAATGTAGATTTTCTACCTAACGAAGAGGTTCTTTGCAGTACCTCTTTATCTAAGTAGATGAATTGACTTGTCAAATAGAAAGATTGTCGTCGGTAGATATGAAACCAATAGAATATGAACAATAACGAAATCAATAGATGATTTGATTTACAGGAATTCTCTTTCGGAGTGTTTTCATGGTCAACACACAGAATGTAAACAATTAGCGGCCAGATGCTTGTATCCAACCACCGAACCTATCAGAAATCTCCTTGGCTGCGGCAATTAGCAGACGATCGGAGTTCGGTGTACCGATTATCTATAAAAGTATTAATGAACTTCATGTTCAATTTTTAAAATGAAATAATGTGATCTATCAGAGAAGTTTGGAGGAGCGTAGCACACTGATAAGAAGTCTCGCATAGATACACGCATGATTCATGTCAGCCACCAAATTAACTAAGCTTTCCATCCTGAAGACAGCCAAACAGTAGACGAGCCACATATGTAGAGAATACTCTGTCGAGTAATCTCTACTTTATCACCCAAATTACATGCAAAGCAAAGACGTATTACTAATTATATTAATTTGTGGTATGAGTCATCGTATCGAAAGTTAGAAATGGTGGAGGCAAGTGAAAGTGCAAATGTCCTCTGATCCATAAAAGGTCATAATTTCGATATATTCCTAGAAATGATCATGAAAGATCATTATTTCGAAATGATCATAATATGTCATAACATCGATATAATTCTGTAAATGAACTTAGTCAACGAACGGAAAAAGGACATTATTTCTTCATACCGAAGTCTCCGCCTCCTCCCTATATAAGCAGGTACGGTAAACATCTCCTCCATTGTCTCACTCATGGCTCAACCCAATCTTCTTCAACCTTTGCTATGAAACTGGTTATCGTTATATCATTATATTATAAATCTCGTAGAATTGTTAGTCTTAATTCTATTGTGTTCATTCTTGATTTATCGCTGTTGTAATCGCGATGTAATATTTTTGTTTGTTTTTTAAATAAAGGTTTAATTACCCAAGTTTGAGGTTCCATAACAGCAGTTCGAGGCGAGCAGTACAAAAAGACCCACGTGGCAAACTACTTACGGCGAGCGTTAAGATATTCACTGCTATTGACACCACTACGATCGGCGCATCGGCCACTACACAACTTCTAGTGCATTGGCCAAGCGTCCACTACAACATAAGCCATATGAATGGTCATTAACAGCATCAGTCGTATTTAAACACTGTACCGAATCGGACCACTGCGTTCTTCAAACGACTTGAGATAGAAGTGCTGAGAGTCTCATAAGTTGAGAACGAACATCCGTTATTGTTTGAAGGAAGCAAAACCATTGCCTCAAACCAAAACCACCAACCATATATTCGCAGCAGTATTTTCTACTTATATGACTGGCAGATGAAGAAGAATTCGACCACAGAGTACAAGCTGCTTTGAATCGATGGCAAAATCAGCTCCTTCAAACAAGAAAACCGTGTCCATTACCAGTAAGTAATTGCGGGTAGATCATAAATATAGGGCAGAATATCCCAACGGGTCGAACATTGCTGATATCACGATGCGAACGGATGAGTGGCTGCGTATCACACAGAGACAGATCAGTGCCAAATCTTAGATCACCACAAATTGAGAAAGTGCAAACTTTACGATGTTGTTTTTTGAATGTGCAACATTTCGAACTAGGATCACACTGTCTTAGAGAAATTAAATCCATGATTGTTTTGATACCTGGATTCCAAGGGGTAGTCCATTGGCGTTCAATCCCATTGGGCATTGAATAACTGGAAGAGCTAACGCACTGAAGACGCTAGTGTAAGCGACATCAAATGGTGTGAAGACGTTATGGTGATGATAAGGAGCTGTGTGTGGCCACCTAAAGTGAATGAAAGAATCTAGTTTAGGGAAAATTCTCAGCTATCGAATGTTAAATTTCTCTACAGACTTTCATTTTTTATATTCTTTAAAAACAAACTTAAGTTTCAATTCTTTTTGTTCACTGTAGAGCAGAGGATTGAGAAGCGCAGAATTAAATTAGAACATTAAAATGACCTGATTGAATGTGGTCAAATCAATTACAGTTTTAGTTTATTTAAGCAGTAAGGTAATTTGAAGCAAAGGTGACCGATTACCTATATGGCTGATAAATTGTTGAGCAACTAGAATAATCTGTACTCAAATATACTCTACAGTATCTGTTCATGATAATTCATATTCATTCCATTACGGACTCGTTTAGATTTAGAATTTGAGTCGTCAAATCATTTAGAAACGAGGAAATGCGATTCGCGTTTAATTCCATGTAAAGTTTACTTCCTCTTTCCGCAATCGCAGACTTCCATACTCTCAGTGAGGATGCTGCACGACCAACTATTGCGGAACTCGATTCTCAAATCCGGCAATCGTTTGTTTCCGCTCTCTGATAGCATTTTCAAGTGAGGATTTGCGTCTCGCAGTAATTAGTGATACTGTATCGATTATGAGTTCATTTTACATTTCGAATCAAAATCAAAAATCTCACGGAGGAACATGTATATTTCTACGAGTCACTTTTTCAAGTAAATTACAATATTTAAGCGAAACCTACGAGGGAAACAGGAGTATTCCATTGTCTCCAAGTATTTCCTCTATTTGACGAGTTAAGCGATTACGTAAACGGAGAAGCTGAAAAAAAAAATTGGTATTGTTTTAGTAATGCCGAATTTCGAGTTCGGATTGAGTTAATGATTTCCAAAAAGTGAATCATCGAAGCACCTCCTATTCAATACAAGGAATATGTTTTTGATTTCTTGAAAAAACTCAATCTTTTCACTCTTTTTGTTTGAAATCCCTCTTGAAGTTTCCTTCTTAGTAGTTGAGGGATTGCACTTACATTACTTTCATATCTATTGATTTTAAAATTTTAACAGTAATAAAATTTGAGGTTATCACTATTTGATCGATAATCAAACGAGTATTGTGGTGCTACTATTAAGTCCATTAGACATAACAGTGAGCTATTGAAATCAGCTTCTGATCAAATTATCGTGAACGGATTACTTCGGTTTTTTCGTTTTTCGTTCTATTATCGACACTTTCGAAGAATGAGATGAATAGAGCTCCAAGTGTATGAACTGATCTTCCGGTAAGAAATTTCGGTAGTTCTGAGAACCAATTCAAGCTTCCTTTGTCAGCCTGAAACACTTCTGATTCATCTCTCAATAGATGAAAATCGATTAAAAATCAAGGTTTCTATGATTTATGTTTTCTTGTTTTTTACTATTGAGATACATTTTGAACGTTACAAGTCGTCTTGGATTTATAAAAAGAACAATATCACGTGAGGTATTTCATATTTCTGACTATCATAATAAATTGAGTTCAACACTGAGTTCAAGACTGCGAACGCAGTCATCAGAGTTGAGAATAGAATTCACCTCAAGATTGATTATATGCTGATATAAACCTTTGAGAAAAAGCTACAATAAAGTCTTGATCATAGCGATAATAAAAAACAAAGTAGTCTTCCAGTGGTAGTATATTTCTTCCTCTCTTTTCCAAGTTACGTTACTGTTTAACTCTAGTAGACAACTGAAGCAAATTGAAAACGTTGTAGTTCATATGAATTACTATTCGATTATGATAATCGTCGACCGTTATAGAATTGGTGTACGTTAGAATTCATGCTGAAAACGTGGAGCTTAAGAGTGAATGACCTCAGTTTAGCTTTAACTATGGCTGGAACTTTATTCATAACTTTGCTTCGTATGTGAAGTACTCAAAGTGTTGAAAACAAATAAGAGTCCAGGCTTGTCACGAGGACAGCAAACGATGCCCTCTTGTTCACCTTGAGACTCTTCAGATATTGAGAGCATTTTGGTTCGCCTTCAATTTGCATACTTACGAAAAGCATTTCGACAGCTTTTGACATCAATGGTAAATCAATACGTATCCCTTCAACATCGTATTTCTGCTCAAAATGTGCAACAGCCTGAAACAATTATTAATTAAGTCATAATGTGAGGTAATAAAAATGAGGAAAATGTATCATTCAGAGGTTTATATGATATCTAAGCCAAACAACTATATTATTCTTCCTATGAATTAGGCACTCTTAATAATTCAATTTAAAGAAAAAAAAAAACTAACAAAACTGCGAAGCGTAATGGAATCTAAAATTTTTTTCGTTATCAGTTGAAGCAATGAGAATTCTTTACCTACCGTACTTCGTCTTCTGAATCTGATGACGTTAGGGAACTACTATTTGATCTGATGATGACAGATGGAAAAATCAATGATAGTTCACTTTCATTATATATTTGTTAACTATTGAAGAAGAAAAAACAACGGTGAATGTCAATAATTATATACTTCTCAAAGAATCTGAATAGATTCGATGTGAAATTTGGAGAAGAAAATCTGATAGAATCAACGACGGATAAAATTATAATGGTCATGTTGAGTTAAGCTAACCTTCATCAGCGACGACCTCATATCGTCACTCAACGTCTCAATAGTAAATGTATTCTGTATGCCTTCCATGTAGAAGAGGCGTATTTTGCCAAAATCCACTGCATCTCGAAGATTCAGGCTGACCACTTGATCACCTCCCATTACCTGTGGATATATTTAAGGTTGACTACCTCTAAATCGATATAATCGATTTAAGCACGCATGATATTTGGTAATACTTCAAAATCGTGTCTCTATTGAAAAAGTCGATACTTAACTTATTTGAACTACTACTTTACAGTATAAATAGTGGAAGGAGTGCGACTGTAGGAGGGATTACAGTGACAGAATGAGTATTTTTAAAGAAGCGCTCTCTATGCTCCCACACTCTTCTCCAGCATCGTCACTGTTTTATAAAAGAAACAGTCACTACAGTGAACATTCAACTGTGTTGTCTAATGACCATGAGGATTTTAAGGTGAAAAACTTTCGTTTCAGATTATGAAGTTGTTGTTTGTATTTGTATTGGACTCACTATAAGTGTAAAATTGTATACGAAATTAACATTTCATCTTCATAAAAACACCGACGTTAAATGCTCACAACTCTTTTAATAAGTCACTAACTCATTCCTCTGTTAGTCATTCATCTCTACCATAGAGGTGCCACAATGATACGTAGGCCCAAATCAGGTTCGTGATCACCCTCAAGGCACTACAAGCCGCCAATCCTCGGTTGTTGTAACATTGGTACTAGAGAAATCTTGGTAAGATCAACAGCACTGAATCAGTGAAAGAGGATCACATTGAGCGACTCTATAGACAAGGCACGCATTCAACTACCTCCACGATATCACATTGAAGGCAAATGCGTAGGGAATGATCTATCACCTACGATCTATGATCATCTATCAACAGGGAATGATTAACACCTGAGCTTATCTTATCTTTTTTTATTATTGAGGTTTGATTTCCTCACTATGATAACTCCACTAGGAAGCCGGTAATACATGAAAAATATCAAGAAAAATCCAATTAAATGATAGAAAAAACCAAATGTTTGAATTTTTTTCAACAAACTGGCTACAGTTCACATATTTTATCAAAATACTTCTTATATAATTGAATCGCCAACAATTTTCTACCTTATGCTTCAGGCTAATTTGCCTAGCAGTACTAAACAGTACTGGCAATAATTACCTCTACTAAAAGTGGTATGTCCTCCACATAACGACACATTGGTCCAATTCGTAGCATTTTTTTCTGATAACCTTTTGCTACTATCACATGTCCATCCTGTGAAATCACTCCTAAATATTTGCTCATATTTATAGATGATGTGAAAGCAAGAAAAATTTGGAAATCCTCAATTGAGTGAGGGAGTAATAAAAGGACACCTGGAGTATTGATCATCCCAAAAATACCGTTCATAAATGCTGGAATACGAATGCTACCACCAATATCACTTCCGATTCCGATCTGCAATAGGTACTAACGTGCGGTGCCATGGAGCATAAACTGAGGAAGAATTACAAAATATGAACTTAGTATTTATAGTTCGAGTGACAAAAAAAATTATTCCTTAAGCTTGTTTTTCTCCTTCTATATCGGAATAGGTAGAAGAATTTTTCTTGTGTTGGAATCTATATTCTGATAAAAGGACTGCGTGAAGTTGTGCTCCAAGAAATTTCTAATTCAGTCGAACAGAGGACGAAATAAGTACTTACAATTTAAATATATAATGGGATGCGTAACGTAATGGTAGGAGGAGGCCACTGAGTTGGATATTGCATGCATAAATACAGTATATCTGGGATGATGTACACCCTGAGGCAAACCGAGTTTTCCATCCAACAACGGTTTGTGAGTTGGAGTTGAAATAATCTGCACGGGTATGCAGCACTGACTTACATTAGATCATTGCATTAAGCCATTGTATTACGTACTCCCACTCAAGCACCTTAACTGTAACTCAAAACAACAAACGAGTGGCACACCTTCACAAGGAGATGAATGATGCTGGTGCTTCTTTTTATTCCAATACAAATATTAACAATTTTCAAGCCCAAAACAAAATTTGGAGAGCTTTTTTTCAATTAGGCTTCGCTGAAGACGTTAAGTCTTTGGCGGATAGAAGCAGATTTGACTTATACTTGTACAACTTTGTCAGAATAACAACATATGAAGTATCAACTATCTTAATACCTATCTAACCAAGATATATCACATATCTTCTACCTAACCTACTATACGCTAACAATTCTATAGGATGTAAAATAGTAAATATTCGCCTGGAAAACACTTCCATGGTGGGACTAACGATGAGGAAGTGGATAACGCCAAACATAGAAAGCGCTCAGTTGATATCACTTATTCTCGACCCTCAAAAGAGGATCAACAACGAAAAGAAGGCTGCTACAGAAAAATGAACCAGCTGTTAAATAGTGGAGAAGAGAACTTAGTGTACGAAAACCAAAAATTAACGATAAGCTGTAATGAATTATGGCTAAATACAACAAATTTAGTGCCTTATGTTTATATATTTGAGGTTATTACAGGAAGAAGCTATTGATAACTGCAAGATGGATCAAAGAAAATTACGAGGTAATAAAGTGAAGAGTTAAAATTTGAAATTCTGTTCAGTAGCTGTGTTGTTGTTTTGGATTTTGCAAGTTAAATTAATAATATTGATCGTTTAACAATGGATATAGCATGAAAATAAAAAATCCTGATATTCCATAGTAAGGATACTTACCACACTTCCAGCAGAACTGATTAACGCTCCCTCTCCGCCACTACTTCCACCAACAGATCGTCGAAGATCGTATGGATTTTTTGTCTGACCGTAGATGCCATTCGACGTCTCCACCCAGTAACAAGCTTCTGGAACGTTTGTGATCGCAAGCAGAATTGCTCCAGCAGCTTCCATTCTTAAAAACACTCATTATTACTTGATAACTGGAAAGATGATAGAGCAAAATTAAGACAACAAGGAATATCTAACGCAATAAGAAAAAAGTGAACACAAATCCTTATCGAATAATAACAGCACTTTTTATCAGCTACAAAACTATCCGCCCTTGAAATGCTCTCGGTTTCAAAACTGACTGAAGCTCATTGTTCTTATAAGTGTTTTGTTACTCATTATCGAGTACTTAAAGTAAACGACAAGGTCAACCGTGCTTCAGACTTCCTTTGCCTCTTTCCGATCCGCTCGAACATGCCTTATGTTATTTTTCAAAGACATGTGAAACAGTGCTACCATCACATCCATAATCACTCGGCTAGATTTTTTGGTACTTGACAAAACCCTTTGTTGTTGCGTATTTTTCTTTAAACGGTTTAAGAATATATCTACCACATTTCAGAAATCAATACAGTTGGTATCAAGGCGTATATCCTCAGCATTTGATTTGTAATAAGCAATCCCGAATCGACATCGTTGTTCCACATGACGAAATGTATGATGTAGTAGTGAAGTGGATGTGTAGCTTCTCTCTATTACAGCGTCATCGTCACTGAATTCAGCTTACACAAAGAACTGTGAAAAACGTTAGAACTCACCCCGGAATTCTCAAGCATTCTTTTGCCTAATTAGCAAACCTTTGCTAGTTATCATCTTTTCACCAATTGTAATTGCACCAATGATTTTCGCCCCCTCCTTTTTCTTTTTATCAGCAAACAGATTGCAGCAAATTGGCTTGATTCAGATTTTGATACAGCAATGATAAGAACATCCATAATCTTTTGGATATTTGAAATTATATACAAGATTACAGTAATATACCGTATCTTTTCACTGTTTTCACTCCATTGACCAATTACTGATTGTTTGAATAGATGAAAAATGACCAGGAAATCGTCTAAGGAATTGCGGTGAATGTGGAAAACCATATCAGAAATAAAGAGAAGAATTGGGACGATAACCACCGCTACATCCAGAGTAACTTGTATAAACTTCAACTGATTTGCTAAGAAACATTGTGAAATATATATTCTTCGTGGGCGCAGTGGCTCAATAATGAACGCGCCGAACTGACACGCAGGCCGAATCAGTTCACGGCCGCCCCGCCTCCCCCCCAAGCCTACCAAACCCGCCATGCCTCCGAGGTCGGTAAACTGGTGACAGAGAAATTGGGTAAGATAACTAGCCCTGACTTGGTGAAGAGTGGACAACTTATATCACTGTATAGACCAGACTCATATTCAAGCACCCCCACGACATCACGTTGAACACGAATGCGTAGATGCACCCCACCACAAAAGATTGATCAACGACAAACATTACCTTATCTTATCTTATATATATTCCATCCGATACTAATCACAAAACTCGGAGCTTTAGGTGGAACTTATCCCACAGATACCCAGTTCGATTACCCAACTTTGAGGTAGCTATCCAACTACAAGAGAAATGTTGCTCTTCTTACAATTGTCGTACGAATCGAATTTTGCAATAAAACTTCAAGACCCACGTAACAGCATCACTCCTAGCATAAGGAATCTATTACTAGTATTTCACTGAATCACCATACAACGGCTGAAGAAGTGTGTAACCCAGTCGGCAACTACATTCACTACTACGACAACAATCAATTCAAACACATTCTACATAAACTTTTCATCTTTATCTGCTGTGCTATCCATCGCACTACTGAGTTCACTGATCAGTAACTATTCAGGGTTTCACTTAGTTTTAGTAGATATGTTATCAGCACTCGCTCCTCGACAGGTTTGATTTGATGAGCCATCGTAAGCATTACATCCGGTTAAGCTGATAACTATTCGATGTAGACTTCCATAGTAATTTACCTTCAGTACCAATTATGATAGATTATCATGGTGTAGTATTTCTATGGCTCATATCTTCTCAATGCTCTTATATTTTTTTTTCTTGTCTAGTTACGGTAATCTGTATATTTACATATTTTTCACCTATCAGTCAAATAGATGAGGTTCTATAATTTACATTTTTGTTCTTTTGCAATACTAATTTAAAAAAAAGTTCAGAAGAACAACTTCTCGATCACTTCAGCGGTAGAAGTACATTTGACGTTACGTTGACTGAATATACCACATGTGATTATTCGACCATTAACATTTAGTGCATCTTTCACCGTGAACGGAACGCCCAACAGTGGTCGACGCTTCACCATCTGAATAATCAAAGATCATTTGGGAATACCAAGACATGCAGTCAAATATCTATCAACATAGAATTACAATAATAATAATAATGATAATAATACATCTTGTTTTTGAAACAACCATGAATCATCATTGTAATGTAAGTAAGTTGTAATGTAAGTTGTAATCCTACTACATCACTTGTCGGATTTGAACTCTAGTACAACTACTTTATTTTGTGACTACGGCTTATTTTTGTTATTTAAAATGTTAAAATTATTTATAGACGTATGTGGTGAGGTGGTTAGAGGTGTTGCAAGGAAATACGCGATGTGATAACCAGTACCACTACCGTACACACTTGATTTTTCCTTACCTCACCACGATCTCTATCAGACGAGTTTTATAGGACAAAGAACATTGACGGGATAGCGCGAATAGTTATTGCAAGCCATTAACTTGAGCATTTTATCGTCCCATTGATTCTTACGAGATCAAATGAATTACAAACCTCACATGTAAGAAAATCGATTTGATCTATGTGTTTCCAAATTTAAATCTATTTATAGAACGATATGGCTCACGTTCAAGGATAAGGTTAAAAATCACGAAAAGATTTCTTTCAATACCAAACCTTGTGTGCGTTCTTCATGAATTGTTAACACTTTCCCTTTATTTTTTTAACTAAAATGGTGACGCAATGTTTCTTCCTCATTGTGATCAAGCCCTTTCTGTTACCTCAGCCCTTTCTCTTACCCAAGACTCAAAAGCCGATGAGTAGCTGTGAGATCATCACAGACACCTATGTTGCTCTTCTGATGACGTCTTCGATGTTCTGATTGACTACGCAATATATTTTTCAGCTTAATTTCCATGGGAAATCAAAAATCTGAGCATCTGTTTTGAAAGAAATGAAATGTGATAGAAAGTATTATTTTCTTGTCCATTTTCAAAATACTATCGGACAGGAGGATACGGTAGCAGCACGACATCACATTCTGGAGCACCACGTAGTTCTATGACCTTTCTACAGATGACCGATTATAATTTGACGATACGACATCGTCAAGTACAATGTTTCACCTTATGTTGATGAAGATTATCAGGTACATCAAAGAAGCTAAGAGCATAAAGTTTCATGAAAATTCTACAAACTTCAAAATTTAATCAATATCCACTTTGATGGTTGCGCTATACCCTCATTATCTTCAAGATCAAGAATCATAAGGTACAAACGGTATGGTAAGTCCTCATTCTCCTAGTCCTTATGGAAGTTAAGGAAGGATGTATTACGCCCTCATTCTATTTCTATTCTGTACCAAATTTTCTAACCATATAGTGAGCAAATATTTTAGAATTTCTTGAGGATTGCGTTAAGAGTCAAATGATAATTTCTCAAGAATTCTACCTCGTCACAAAAAAGCGTTCATTACCATTTTTTCTGTAGAAATTATTCAGATAGTAAAATGAAATAAACCAATCGTTATCATATTTTTCGTAATATTTCTTCTTACCTCAATTAATTTCTGATCATCATAATCAGC
>KN716202.1:89393-123362 GCA_000816705.1 Dictyocaulus viviparus | reverse complement strand
CATCACATTCTGAAGCACCACGTAGTTCTATGAACTTTTTACACATGACCGATTATAATTTGACGATTCGATATCGTCAAGTAGAACGTTTCAGCTTATGTTGATGAAAATTTTCAAGTACAGTCAAGGAGCTAAGAGCATAAAGTTTCATGAAAATTCTACAAACTTCAAAATTTAATCGATATCCACTTCGATGGTTGCTCTATGGCCCCATTATCTTCAAGATCAAGAATCATAAAGTACAAACGGTATGGTAAGTCCTCATTCTCCTAGTCCTTATGGAAGTTAAGGAAGGATGTATTACGCCCTCATTCTATTTCTATTCTGTACCAAATTTTCTAAGCATATATTGAGCAAATATTTTAGAATTTCTTGAGGATTGAGCTAGGAATCAAATGATAATTTTTCAAGAATTCTACCTCGTCACAAAAATGCGTTCATTACCATTTTTTCTGTAGAAATTATTCAGATAGTAAAATGAAATAAACCAATCGTTACCATATTTTTCGTAATATTTCTGCTTACCTCAATTAATTTCTGATCATCATAATCAGCAATCAATTGATCAATGTTTTCAGCTTTATCAATAGCATCGTCAAATAACGTTACGACCACGGCATTGATAAGATCGTTAACCTGGATACGATATGCTAATGACAACATCCATGATAAAGCTCACTCAATTCATCAGATGATTACCATATACTGAAGAAAAAATCAAATGAAGAAAATTAATGGAAACGCTCATTAGTAAACAGTTGAAAGAGTGCCGTTAGTGAGAGTGACGATAAAGAGAAAGAAATCGTTCATCCAGAATAAAAGCAACAACTTAGAAGCTTCCAGTTATCAGTAAAGCTTCTTCCCACGTGCAAAAGAAAAGTAAAAACAACTTGAATTATATGAGAACTGCATGTCTGTAATTGCACACCATGCACTTTTTCTTCACGTTTTTTCCATCTCCTTTTCTACAGTTACCTTATATTTAGTTCTTTTCGCTACTTATTCCAATCTATTAGATATAAAGTTCATAGCTAGCAATTCAATTACAAACAGGATCGATAGATAAAAGCGATCAACAAACCTGCTCTATACGGTAGATGTAAGCTTCCACCAATTCTTTGGACGTGAGCTAAAAATGAATAAAAATCGATAACAATCAATATTCTTAAGACAATTTCAATCGAAAACAAGTTTCAAGCCAGAAGATTTTGAAAGAAAAATACTAGACAATCCATTTTGAAAAGAAAAAATAAACATGACTGAGATTTTATAAGTCATACAGACTATGAATAGATGAAATACAACGATTATTAGTAAACACTTGTACTGAATAGAAATAAGCTCTACCTTTCTACTGGCGATCAGTCGTACTGCTTCTGTAGCGCTGATCCTCAACAGTTTATCGTTTGTGGATGGTACAGTTTGTTTTCGTTTGAAACGATTTAGAATGTGGAAAAGTAACGTCATAAAGATGAAGTACACTCGTGAAATGAGGAAGATTATCGTCCAAAAGATACTCATAGTTGCTAAAAAAAATAAGTGCAATCGAATATCTGAGCAACATAGAAATGTATCGTCAACGAAAAACAATCACTTGTTAATCAGATCGTTAATGTTTTCAAGGGACTGAAACCTCAAACGAATGAAATATCTGAGTTAAGTTAAGCGATCGAAAAGCTTTCAGTCATTGATATCGTTTGTTTTCTAGGTATATTACCAGGGTAGGAATTCATATAGACTCAAGAGTTTTATGGAATGAGTGAAACGAAGCCTTATATAGCCAAGTGTTCCCAATAAACAAAGTGGGGTTATGGTTATCCACTTTTTCTTAATCCTTCATTTGGATTACATTGATAGAAGACAAAAAATAATTAGCATTGGTTTTGAAAGTTGAGAGGTCGATTAAGATGATACGGAAATAAATTTGAATGTACCGCAACAAAAGAAAGAGAAAACCAAAATGACATAAATGTGGGCGTGAACACATGAGTTATGTGAGGTCATAATAACAACTATTATTTGAAAGCGTCCAAGACCGGCTATCCTTTAACATCGGTATTCGTAAATCAAATAACTTGATCGTCATGCAACCAAGCAATACTTGAGGTTAGTGTATAAAGTTTTATTGAGGATACAATACAACACAAATGCAGGCTAACGTTTCGGCGGAATTGCCTCCGTTAGAGTCAAAAAGTGTCTATGTCAGTTATACGATCCACTCAATCAAACATTAAAAACCGGCGCATTATATGTCTCAGCAGTAAAAGCTGTTATTGTATGAGGTCTGGTAAATTATACCTGAACTCATGAAAAGTTTGCAGTGAGGAATATATTATATACCAACCTCGAGTATTGCTTAACAAGATTACAATCAAGATATTATTTAAAATCACTCATCTTTATAGAGGATGAGTTCAATTTACCAAATTAAAAAAAATATATTCCATAAATCTAAGTTAGGCGAAAACTCAGAACCTCAGCTGGCACTCGAATCCGTATCTCACTGATTTCTGGTCTAATTTGCTAACGATTGGACTGCTGGCTTATTAGACCGAACTAGTTAACGGCCTAGCAGTGTAACATGTCATCACTGTTAATTAATGAAAGGAGTGCTTACATAACGGCGACTTGCATAGTACAAGAGGTACCTCAATAAACTGGAAACTCTAAAGATACGAGTTCAAATTCCGTCTAAGGTTGCAAGTTTTGGGGTTTACTCAGAACCATGGGTTATTAATACTATAGCATTATAATCTATCATCGTTGATAGAAGCTAAAACAATTACAATGGAGTAAATATGACGCTTAAGTGAAGCTTAACCTAAAGGGCAGAGCTTCATCATTTGAAATAACATATATAGGCAAATAACAAATAACAAATTTGAATAACGAGATCGTAATGGTCCCTATAGAAAGTTCTATTTCAATCACATTTTCTTCAGTAGAATAGAGTTTGTTTGAGGGTAAGTAGCATGAAAAATCTAAAATACCAATCACAACGTTCCAAGCTTACAGTAAAATTTGTGAGAGATTTTTTTTTGCACAAAGACAAACAAAACACAATTGGGTCAGTGAACTGGAAGGACCACAATATGTGAATTTGATAAGAAACGATAAAGCTGAGATGTAACCCTTCAGGCCCTACCCTCATGCATTCGACCTATGTATGACTGGCGGTGTTAAAGGGATATGAGTATGATCTGTACAACAGCTTGTGGTGATCGTTTACTATTAAAATAGTAATCGTTTTAGCTTCTACTTTTTGTTATGCCCTAAGGCGGAATAGAACCAGGATTCAATACCGTATGATAATGCAACATCTACCAATTATCCTCATATTACTGTATCTATAAACAAAACAAAAACAATAATATAAAACAAATCAGATGTAGAATATAACAAAGTAAAATAAATTAGCCTTAAAAAATAAAATATAATAACTTAATAAATTAAATAAATAAATGAATATTGAAATTTTGTGAACGAAGAAAAAAACTGGAGAATGATAAATTCAATACGGTAACGTGTATGGAAACATCAGACAGGCTGAGAAGATCAAGAATAATCCGAGTCAAAATTGTATTGTAAAAATTTGAAAGCCACCAACTACGAAAAATATTTATAAGCTTAGATTTTAGTGAGGAAAATAAGCAGAATTGCAATCCGACGAACGATATACCATCTAAGATATCTAGAAAATTCTTCAGATTTCACGATTATAGAGATTAAAGATTGATTAATCATTGAGTGATTAATCACTGTATGACAGATTGATGAAGAGTGGACGTAGATAGGAAAAGTGGAACCAGATCTATGACGTCATCTACCGTAGCATACAGATGACATAATTGAACTCGATTACCACTGATATTTTATGAGTTATAAAAAAAAGTATCATTAAAAAACAAGAGAGCAGAAAACTCCAAGCACATCAGTTCTTCACATCGAAAAAAAATCGACCTCCAGCATTGAAATTCAAAAAAAAATCTTCATTTACAATAGTAATTTTTGTAATAGAACGACTAAAGTTCTAAATGAGTTCTAAGTCAAAGAGTCAAAGTTAAAATTTATAAACTAAAATGTATTATTAATAGAACATTTTTGTTTATTACGAAAATCAATACACAATCGTGTTTGTTTCCTTTATTTTTTCTCAAGTTTCTTGACCATTTATACTTTTTCAGAGTTCGCTGCGCTAACGTTCTATAGTGAAATTCTTCACAAATAGTGTTTCATTCCAAGAAAAGCTTATTCTACCAGCTTTTATTTCTTATCAACTTTATCAATTTAATCACTATAGTTGTTCGTTGACCTGTCTACACTTGTATATTTACCATTGTAGATCAAATAGAAGTACTGCGTTTGAAGTGATGTCAATTTGAATACTGACGTAGTTCTTGTAAGTACTTTGGTCGTATGTGACAGCAAAGTACTTAATCACTACATCTTATCAGTCCTATATAAGCTATCGTTACACAACGGAATTAACTACTACTCCGTAGAGCCTGTTGTCTTATGTCGATTTGAGCAAAAATTTTCATGTTATAGTAACTCTTTTGAAAGTGAGTTAAAAAGTGACTCTTTTGGAAGTTGTAGATCAATGATTCGCAAGAGATTCTGAAGTCATCTAGAACAACAAGCAATAACATTATTCTGAAATTATGCAAGAAATAGAAGAAAATATGAGAATCGTCGCCTATTTTATCAGCAGTTCTACGATGATAAGGCGCTTTATCAGTTTGATACAATTTAGGTCATCGGTGATAATAAACTGATAGTGTATTGTATCAAACCAAGTCTACAACATTATCAAAGCTATGCTAATTAGTGCTTAAAAGAAATTGCAATTCTCGTAGCGTGTTGGAATTCGAATACAGAAGAAGTCTATCTGTTAGATTATCTATTTTTAGAACTTCCACATTCTTATCATTAAACGATGGACATTTGCAAATAGCATATCGATTCAACCGCAATTCTTAACCTCTTCCTCTACACTATAACTCAAGTCAATATACATAGACCAGACTAGAGTATTCGACCATCTCAACGATATCACGTTGAACACGAATACGTAGGCGTATCTCCCCACAAACGATTGAATAACTCCAAAGCTTATCTTATGTAAAATGAATGAAAGCCTTTGAAAAGCTCTTAAACATAAACCGTCCAATTATAAACAAGTAAGAAATGTTCTGTTACTACTTGATGAACAACGGAATAACTAAAGACTAAAGAAAATTGGTACTCACGCCATCAGCGTACACCTGGACAAAATACTATTAGGTTACATATGAGGATAAACAATGACGCAATGTATCATTTTATAGAGATGTGCTACCCATTCCTCGTTTTTAATCGTAGAGTTGTTTGAATCGAGTGGTCTGAATACGTCGACTTGAGATGATCAGTCTGCTACCAAATCGGATTATGCTTACACTTTGAGATTATTCTGATAAAAAGTCATTGACCTCTCGAGGAGGAAAGGCTTAGTTTGTCTGAGGGCGGGCTGAATTTGTGTACACTGCATACAACCTCGCGTATCAATACGACACCTCGTGCTACTAAATGATAAAACGATTAAGTGGCAAAAAAGTGAATCAGAAGAAAAACAATCTTCTTTCAAATAAAACGTTCGTATAAACTAGTGTAGAATGCTTGTAGCAAAAATTGCTACTTCCCCTTCATTCTCCAATGAATCACAGCTTGATAAAGTGATGAAAACCCTCATCAGTTATTATTCATACCACTCTGATTGAACAAAGGTATAAAACCATTCTTTCTTTTCCCATTCTAGCTTTCCATCCAAATTTTTTCTTCTACACAGACCACCCTCTCTCCTCACTTCCACTCAAGAGATTACTCTATTCACACACGCACTGTCTCTAATAATTACTAGAGTAAGAAACATGTTAGTTCAATAACATATCTTTACGGGGTTGAGGATAGTAAAAAATCCTCTGCCTTCTAGAGGATGCTTTTCTACAAGAATATTCTCCCAAGTGGATAAAATAAGATAAGGTTGGGCGTTTATCAATCTCTGTTGCTGGATACGCCTAAGCAATCGTGCTCAACATTATATTGTGTGCGTGGTTGATTGCGAGCCTGTTATACACAGTGACTTGAGTTCATCAATTTTTATCAAGTCAATGCTGTTTATCTTATACAGATTATTCTGATACCAATTCACTAAACCCCTGAGGGATGGTGGGCTTGGTAGGCCCAAGCGCGCTAAGCCACGAAATGATTTGAGCTTTCGTGTCACTCTGTGACTTCCATCACTGAGCCCCCACACTTTGGAATAGGCTCTATATTTGTAATTATATATAATAAAAATACATATTTTACCTAATCGTTTGTAAATAATATACTGCTAGTTACCCTACATATTACAATTACTACTACTACTACTACTCAACTGCCAACAACCATTGGTGCAGTGGATGGGATTATAGTGACCGTCCTCACGGCCAGTCCTCATCTACTTTCCTGTATGGTGATTTCTCCACAATATATTTTATTGGCTGACATCTGATTTCAAAAATTAAATCTTAATAAATTGAAGTGGTGAATGAGCAAGCGTTTGATGGGAAATACAAAAAGGACAATAGATAGCTTTCTCATTAGTCATGACCATTCGTGATGAGTGTACAGCAAAGTTCACTCCACCAACATTTCGTGTAGACACTTCTCATCACAAATAACAATGTCCTTTTGTAGTCTTATATCGATCTTTCTGTTCGTGGGTTATTGTGTAGAATCTGATACGTTCTGCATACATAAGAACAGCATACAGACCAGCGCCCGAGGACGTTATTTTAATGCTGAATGTGCAGAACAAAAAGTCTTTAGGGCTCGTTGCCAATTGTTTGTTGTATTCACACTGGGTGATGTCCAACTGAGTTCCAAAATGATCGCTTCTCAATGATTGTCATAATGGTAGAGTTTAGAAATCCGCACGCACTACGTCGGGCGGTAAGGCGATCAAATCTCAGGTTCACTCGGTTGCCGAACGAATACGCCCACGGCATTCCATGAAATCTATTTTGTACTTTTTGAACATAACACTTATGTTTTACGTAATAGGCTCAAGGAAAAACCAAAGCAGAATAACAGACTTAAGCTGAACTGAGAGATGTTTGTTATTCGTGTAGAACGTGTTTCTACACGAAATGTCAGTGGCGCAAACTTTGTACTACCGTCATCCATGGTTCATCCAATTGGCTCATACAAATCGCTATCTGCACGTTTATTCATACTCTTTACAGAAATCAATAAAAGTGACTCATATGTCATGAATATAAAAAATCTTTGATAGAAGTTAGATTAAGTCTCTGTCAATGAGAATTTGCTACTCAAAAATTAGAAATGTTCATGTTTACTGTCATATCGACTAAAATGAGCTGTTTGTAGATCAAATTACTGTCAATAAAAATTTGTATTAGGTTGACGCAAGAATAATCCCAGTAGTTCAGCATTTTTTGCATTGCATAAGCCGTAATTATTTCTGCACCAAACTAATATTTCCGCTTACTTTCGTTGGAAGCTGCTCAAACTTCCAAACGTCTACGTAGATGCTCCCAAGTGTATCCTCTTGAAAAGCTAGTATGATTACGCAGAAAACCAGGTGAAATCCAGGTACGTGTCTGATGTTGGCACAAAAACCATATTCATCTTCGCCAAAGAAATCATCACTGATTAAAGTGATTAAAATTGATTATTGAGAGCCCTATAAGCTCTGAATACGTTATCGTGTTCAAGAATTGAGTAAGTTCGCGGGCATTTTCGAGTAAGGGAGGAAGCAAGCGTACATCATACATTTCACAAAACTCGATCTCATAATAATCACGAGTTGATGTGAGAAATTGCAACACTTACAAACACGTTATTGGTTCTTCCGCTGTAATGAAAAATTATCGTCACTCACAACTATCACATGTCAGATTAGAAATCTCAACATCTAACTGAGAAATGGATAAGGATTTTTAGCAGTTCTTAGAACTTCGACTTCCTTCGTCTCGTCCATTCTCGTCATAGAAACGAACATATTGTTCGTGAATGGCTTTTTTCGTTTGCAGTATCATGAACTCAACCAATTTCGTATACCTTGATATCCTGATCATAAACGATTCAATCTCTTTATTGATCAAAAATAAGTTATCAAGCTTGCAATAGTCTCCTTCTTCAATAAAGACATTTGACGGAATGGTCATATTGACAGCTGAGCAGTCGGGTGAAAATAATGCGAGATCTGGAAAAAAACGCACTTTCTCTGCATCATTGTAGAATTTTGAGTACACTCAGCTTATTGGAATAAGAGTGAACGAATAATGCTTTGAAGAATTCGAGAGCAACTAACGATGTACTTACCCTCTCAATAGAACAATACGCACATAAACGACAGTGAATAGAAAAATTTAGAGAAGTAACGACCTAATCAGAAAGATTGCCATGGATTCATGAGGAAGACATCGCTGTATTCTACTGCTCTGTTACGGTTTCGGTCATTTATCAAGCATCTGAAAGCAATATTTCAACATATCACTTCATATGTTTCGTTAAATTGAATTCATAACACCAAGCGTTTACGATTAATTTGCAGCTAAACTAAAAGTCATGTTAGAATCCTAACATCTGTCTATTAATCTCGGCATTCAGTAAATAAATAGTTCGTTATTCCTTAAGCAAACACGAGGTTTTTAAAAAAGCATTATTGAAATGGCTAACGTTTCCCCGGTTACTTCTTCCTCAAAGCCTGGAAAGGTTAGATTATCCACAAATCCGCCAGCGAAATGCCTTCACCACTCAAAAGAGATAATTATCAAATCATTGGATGATAGACTAAAGACATACTAATTCCTTTATTTGATTCTTCTATTTTGTATTGAAAGAAAATAGCATGGGAGTGTCATGGACAGACGATTGCGCCTCATCAAGCAATGCTCCTATATAGTCTGTTCTGTCACGTGTGATCTCATGACATTCCTCTCTTCGATTCATAATTGGGGTATGGAATTTATCCAAAACGCCTTAATCATTCTTTGCGTCGAGATATTCTGTTCATAAGCGAGTATGGTGACTTTTACTTCAAAATCCTCCCCGTTATGTATTTGTGACCTGTGTATACCTTAGCGGAACTACTCAACTTTGAATCCAGTTTTCCTACTAGGTGCTCTTTTATTCTTACACAAAGTGGCCTATCTGTTTTGCCAATATATTTCCGCCGCACGCTTTGCAATAGATCAGGTAAACGGTGCCTAAGCTCATGCAATCACTTTCTCTACCGTATGACGGTCATATAAGAGACTCTGCAAGAGACTTAAATGAAAATAGAATCCCGTTTATCCTGCCATTTTTCTCGAGTAGCACAACTTTACTAGAAAATATTGTCAGCTAATAATGAATCTTCTCTATCCAATCATCCTTATATTATTGTATCCGACAACTAAATAACTGCACTCATCATCTCTTCTTTTACCAAGTTTGAGATCTGGCGACCGACTGTCAATTGTGTGACACCTAGTGTGGCTGCTTCTGTTTCCAACAACGGCGCGTACTCTCCATTTTGTGATCTTCATTCAATCATCAATCTTCAGAATCGTCATCAAAGGACGAGCATACTGTTTAATCACCCAAGTTTGAGGTTCAATTACCCAATACCAAAGACCTCCGTGGCAAATCACTCAAGGCGAGCGTCAATATATTTCCCTGGTACTACTACTATTCATTAGCAAGTGAACACATTTATTATGTCGGATAATCATTCAACAGCCCGCAAAGTATGTGCATATCTCTTTGACTAAAAAGTTCTCCTATCTTTCTACCACACATCTCAGAGCTGGGTTAAAACCTTAATCACGTCAAGCATTTCATCAAGCCGAGCTCAGCAATACTGACCTCCGAAAAATATCTTGTTCGCAAGATCCAAAGGTATACGTATGAAAAGCATAGATAGTCATACATGTTCAAAGCTAACATCATATATCAGCTTTTCGCAACTATTAACGACTCTAGCATTAAGGAATGGTTTTCGCTGGTGTCACTATAAGCATGAAATATTATGGACGATAGTTATGCAAGAAAGAAACAAATAGAAGATTTCTGAGACCCGCGCTATTCGTGAAGACGAGCCATAAACCTAATCAAGTAACCAAGTTGTGATAAACTTCTTGAATACGTAACATTCACAACATTTTGGTTATATTTGCTATTTCATAGTATATAGAATAAACATATATATAGTCTCAACACTATTTAGGAAACAAATGACAAATGCGATGAGAACCCTTTTGGATCCAGATCATATTCATCAACAGTTGTCGCTACACCACGAGCACGACAGATTGCTCCCCAGCACTGACGAGCATCACATGGACAGTCCGACTAGAAATGCAACTTTTTTTTTGAAAAAAAAAACCATACTCCATTCCATATGTAAAGTATGGATGGAACGAATGGTTTTATCACAACGAAAAGAATGTGGGAATACAAACCACAATCAAATAATCCTTGATCAGATTGGTAGCTTGCCTCAAGCGAATAATACGCGCAACATCTTGGATAATATCTCCATCATAATCAATAGACTCCTGAAATCGCTACACTTGTACATTATTATATACGGTATGTCGTAATAAATACAGCAATAGGTGATACATATAATAAACCAAACCTCAAAAAATAGAAAACATACTACATCGCAACAATTATTGACACTATGCACACTACAGTATTATGGATCGTTGCAAGTGAACTTAGACATGGGGAAGTGCTTTGACCAACTAAACCGAGCACAAGAGGAGAGGAGAATATTCAAATTGCAGCGATTTGTATACTCTTTGACTATAGAAATCTAATCAAAGTGGTGAATTTTCATCGAAAATTCCATAAATCCCTACGTTCGACATTCGTTTAGATGAAAAAAATAACTATACATATAGATATATAAAATAACTATTTTTTCTTTCATGTTGTTTTTATGACATCTTTCTGTCATCACTATTAGAAGTCAGTTTCGTAAACGTTTAATTATAAACGACTTTAGAATTTTGGCCTGAAATAATGACATCTTTCTTACATACAATTGAATTTACCTGTACAGCAAGCGCCTTTACTGACGTCCCAATGTTTTCCTTCTGCAAGCACTCATCTAACTCTGTAGAAGTAGAAATATGTCGATGTTTGTGACGATTTGTCTACAAAAAAAACCGTTATTTGTTTTTCATTCATGAAGAACATTAACAATATGGTCTATAACCTTAAATCAAAATAATGTATATGACAATTCCTGCAGGGAATGAAATAACGGTAACTGAAAACGAAAAAAATCATAATGTAAACATTAATTCAATTAGTGAACTTATCAAATGACATGGATTATCTATAATGAAAACTTCGGAACTATTATAAAACGATATATCTCTTCATGAAAAAAAAAATCAAACCAAATATTAGTGCATATTACATTGTGGAAAATATTCGAATACCTTGCCAGATCGCACTTCAATAAAATTGTACTACACCAACCTTCTTTCTCCGCTGTTTTCTACTATGTGAGGAATGATTAGATGAAGATTTAGAAGATATCTCGCCATCGTCTTCTTGAATGCTGAGTATTGCACGAAGTGCACGAAGAGCAGCCTGAGAAATCACATTTCTTAAGATTATGTTGACGTTTCTATCTCCCTTCGTTTGCTATTTGCTTCGCTGAACTATACGTAAATAAGACATAATGGCCAAATAATACCTTACAATAAATAATCACATTAATCACAGCTGCATGAGATTTGACTTTTTTCCGAAATACTTCATTCAACCATTAACACATTTTACATCCTCGTAAGTGTGGCTGCACCTGGGTGGAGTACAACAGCGCAACACTTACGTCAGTGATACTATACAAAATGGAAAGATTTTGGCAACTTAATATCATCTTTGATGACCTTCGCAAACCTTAGTGAGAATGAATTGTACCCGACGATTAAAATTGCAATTAGACTAAAATTATAGTAAATCTTACACTATTCTGCTTAGAAGATAAAGATAAACTCTTGTAATCTGAAATATGTAAAATTTAAACTCTTTAATAAATGGAAACTTTCTAATGAAAAGAAAGAACCATTCTCATCAAAAGATACACACCTTTCAAGTCAGTTTTTAATTTCCTTCAGATTACAAATCATTCGTGTTGCGAAATCTACCAGAACGATATGACGGAATGCAATAGTCACAAATAAATTCAATAATATCAAATTGGACATTTGACAATAGTTTCAGACACTTAAATCGAACTATGTCGAAAAATAAATTTTTCGAAATATCTCGTTTAAAGTAATCGATATCCTACACACGATACTATGCCTAATATCAACTTATTTCTTCTCCTAGTGAAAAATATAGGCAAAAAAAGAACCATGGGCAACACAACTATGAATCGGAAGTTCGTGATTGATTGGTTGGCAGTCTAAATTATCGAAGCAAAATAACATCTCATGCAAATATAGTAGAAAACTTCATCAACAACCATCCCACGCATCATTCATTGGCAGTCAAAAAGATTCAGTAAGAATTCAATAAATATCCCAGTAAATATTTAACGACACCTGACTTACGATCAACGATGTTTCGCTACCACTGCATCCTTAAAAACTTAAAAGGTCAATATTGTTTGAAATGTTTTAACTGGACATTCGTTCTAACCGAAAACACCCAAAGTTGTCGAACACATAACAAAAATGGAAAACAGGCCTTCCAGTAAACAAAAAAAAACAACTAATTCAATGTACTCTTGAATTAAACTTACAGCCCGAAGTGGTAGTGGTTGCCCCATATTATTGTAGCGCACGTATGCTGCTAAAGCTAAAACACTTTTATAATAATGAAAAACTGCTTTTGAAACGAGTTAACTGATTCGTACGAAAATTCTATCCAAAAAAATAAATTAAAGATGGTAATAATTCGTGCAGAGAAAAAACACACATCTGTTAATTTGAAAGAAAATTTGAGTGACATATGATAATTTCAACCTGATGCACCTAACGCATAGCAGTTCGGTGAGTTTAGCCAACGGGTTAGCCTCTGGAGTGGCTGCATCACCGAGCACTCTCTGTTGGCTTATTACTAAGTTTTGGTATGTTTATGTACTACGGTGGTTTTTATAGCTCGCTCTGAAGCAAGCTATAAATGGTGATTTTCTTTTAGTGTTAGGAAAATTATATGGCACTTAAAATGATGTAGATCATAAGAGTAGTGGATAATATTATAAACCTCGTTGGATTTAGCGTAATAGAATAGATCATTGCAGTAGGAAGTCTCTTTCTCCGTTCTGGTTTTTCTAGGAAATCTATCAAAAACGCATTTGGGTATCCGACAAAGAAACCTTGATAATTCAGATGTTAGGAGAAACAGTAAACTTATGACCTTAGAAAGCTCACAATTGCGAACAAAATTTATCAATTAATTGAAAAATCGTAAATCGAAATTTAGATGAAGCATTGATAATCGTTTCGAAAATTGTATCACAACGTCCCATACAATCATTCGTTGTATGGAATCCTATTTTTGGTTGAGAGAACGGCAACTAGGCACATAAGGACTATGACTGAACATTATCTATAAGAAGTGTTTATGCTTATTGATTGCTATTGATTTAACGTAGTAACGAATCCTTAGCCACTAGTACGAGTGCTAATCACTTACTCATATTCGTACTCTTCTGAGAATCTATGACCTTTGTATAAAGTCGCATTATAACTAATCGCTCATCACCTGCCAGCTATAATGTCGCGTGCGCGACACGCTTTCGGATGTTCGTTTTTCAACTGTGGGTCACACAATACTCGGATATAATTTATTATTAATTTGTATTTATAATACTACAGCAGAACTGCAGTGTTCAAGACTTAGTGACAATCCTTTTTTGCTTTGGTAAGCTTCACTTGGAATACCTGAATTATTGTTGGCCACCAGAAAAGTTGGTCAAACGTCAATAAACCTTTCCTACATCGTGCGTATGGGTAATCCAATGTATTCTTTTCCTGCTCTAGGAATTCACTGAGCACTAGTTTTTGACTAGTACTCTCGGTAGAACATCTCATCACCATACAGATAGTCTCCCGCAGTGTGTCTGATATCCGGTGCAATAGAATTGCCTACGGCTCGTGTCCACTAGTCACTTATACTCGTCCCATGGCCCACCTAATCTTCGATAGTTTGCATGTACGAATGCGTCGATCATCTTTGATCACTCACTTAGACCAAAACTTCTGATTCCCTCTCTCACTTGCGTGAGACATCAAATACCTAAAATTACCTTTGAAATGGTACGTTGAAATGCATCTAGTCACTCCATTACCCTGATTACGTCCAACATCCATGTTTCCAAGGTGTAAGTCAAGGCAGGAAGACCCATTGTGACGAAGAAGTGAGCTTAAATCCACAAACTCTTCGTTCTTCTTACTGCATCTTCGATGCCCCGATTTCACAGACAGTCCTTCGTTACCACTAAGCTCCGGAGCAATATCATTTATTATATAAATTCCGCGACATAGATGCAACTAAGTGGTATTCCTTCATTTGATAATCATCTTTTCTCTGCTCACATTAAGCAATACAATTACGAATAAAGAAGTGATTCAAGTAAAAATTGTTGATAATTCTCTTTGTCGACTTTCTGGATGCAGTAAACATTTCATTTTGTCGGTACAAAGTAGTCATCCGGGTTTTATTAGATTAAGCATCAGCGAGTTTCACATAGCTCTAGCCAGCTTCACCTGCTTTATTTGTTGATACTCTTCCCTCTTCAGTCTTTTTTAGTTCTCATGGAGCTTTTTAAAAGCTCGGACGTGGACGCTAGTTGGTAATTGCCTGCTGCTCAACTACTCTATGTTGACCTATAAACTCGATAGTTCTTGGAGACAAGCGTCTCTATTTTGAAAAGTTCGCATCTTTGAGCAAGCACGGGTATCGTAGTGAAGATACCCGCATTTTTGGAGGATCAATGCTAGAGCCTCCAAAATAAACAGGAATGACAAATGTCTCGTAGTTATGCGTAGCTTGACCTATCTATAAGGTTGATGATCCAACTCTAACTACCAGAGTTCAGTCTCTATGATGTGTCTATTGGCGGTTGCTTAAACCCCAAAGGAAATCTACTTTCTTAAAAAGGTAAATATTTGGGTTAAGGTGTGCATTTGGTTGGGTGTTTAAACTTGAGGTGAAGGTATTCTTTTGCAACGACTACGATGGTTTTTGAGCGTATGCATTGCGTTGCTCTCCTCTGGGTATGGAACCTAACAATGATCTGCCAGTGGGGCTATCATTAGCACTCAGCTGGGTTCACTATGCGAAAATTTCAAAAGAAATTACGTTATTAGTTTGATTTCTATATAGTAATATGCACATATGAATGCGAATTATACATGTTAGAAGTCCCAACCTCTAACGCCATCACTACTATAGTTAACTAAAATTTTTTTTTGCTGATAATAATTTAAAAAGAAGCTCGATTGTGTTTTCGCAAGTATTATCCAGTACGAGAAATATTTTTTTCTACGTGTAGTTAGTGTATAGAAGATATTTCTACGACAGCTTTAACTTTAAGCACATCGTACACATTGGATATCGCCATTGATTTGATTTCCGCCATACCTGTTGGTCGGCTACAAGCTCTCTACAACACAGTATGATCTATAGTGTGAATGAAGATAAGCGATATCTATCGTCAGTGTTTGAAGCTTATTTAAAATACTGATGTGAAGACTGACGTTCTAGAGCACTACACAACCACGAAAATTACGATCAATAAAATCGTGTTAGGAGCATCTTGTTGGAAAGGTTGAGTAAACCTTAGATACTTTTCCAATTTTCATGCTATCAAGTAGGATGTGTGTCTGACCATTCCGTATTGTTTGAATGGGGTTTTGCTTACTATTCTCTGTAATATAGCTTACGACTACGGTTTTTGTTTTGTGTGCTGCACTGGGAATAATAGCTAACTGCTCTGAGATACATGCAGCAGACTACACCTAGGTGTAATTTTTCAATGTAATTAACGC
Organism: Dictyocaulus viviparus; assembly: GCA_000816705.1. Classification (NCBI taxonomy): domain Eukaryota; kingdom Metazoa; phylum Nematoda; class Chromadorea; order Rhabditida; family Metastrongylidae; genus Dictyocaulus; species Dictyocaulus viviparus. Next base: position 107,310 of record KN716202.1, on the reverse strand, counting down.
ATTAAATTGATCTCATTACAGTATTTTGGAGGGATTTTATCACTAGTACTGCAAACTGCTCTCAGTGCTACTATTTGCTCTGGCTGCATATTTCCCTAGAGTATGCATAACCATCAAATTTCCTTTAGTTCGTGTTGTTCAGGTGTTAGGTTAACTGCTAATCATTCAATTATCGGAGGCTTTCGAAAACGAAAGAAAAAAATGGAAATAGAATATTTATAAATAGTATGGAATTTGAATGGATTCGTTTTTACATTTATCAATATTTCAACATTAAGTAAAATAGGTCATACATGTATAAGATTGGTTTGAATGTTTATGTAAGTGATCTCAGTAATAGTATTTTATATGGCGAAGAAGCGACATGAAAATCGTCCACAGAAGAAATGTGAATGTTGCACGAAATCCTACGAGAGAAAACGCAAGAATTTCAGGTCCTTCCGTCACTTATTTGTTCTTAGTTTCGGCAACATCTTTTGCAGATCTCCTCAGTGTTTGATGAGACATAACAGGTATGTTTAGCATTTCAATGCTTCTTTTGTCTTGTCCATTCATTCATTAGAGTTAACGCTTTTTACATTAATATTTTCTGACTTATGTGTGTATGCTGTGATGTTTGCTCTATGATAACTTTCTTTTATGAACTTAGCAATTAAGGCCGATTACGAACGCGTCGCTATGTTTTAATTACGAAAATATAACAATCAAGCAGGAAGAACAAGATAAGGTGTAAGTGGTTTTCATTTTATCCTCTCAAGTCCACTGTTTTGTTACATATAACACGGTTATTTGCCAACTCGATGAAAAATTAATACAAAAACTATCTTTGTTAAATCTTTAGGTTCTTGGCTAAGATAATTTTTTGACTTGGTTATATGTGTTCCATCCCAATTAAGGAAATTACATTTTTTGAAATTATTAACTTTTTTATTTACTTATGCAATGCAATACTTATGCAATAATAATAATAATTATTATTGTTTACATTTACGTGAGAGATTTGAAAACTTCCGCAAATCTATGTGTGGAATGATTGTGGTGCAATTGATAGAACAATTCCATCAAAATATACGCACTTATAATCTTCGCTTCATAACAATATGAAGTAATATTTTTCTTCATTCCACCTATATAAAAACTGCTCTTAGTTCAAACATTAGAAGTTGATGTAAATACCCTGCTTTTCTAAAAAAAATAAGTAATGAGTTCATTGCTATTTAGATGGAGCAACCGGCAGTAAACTCTTTATTGCATCACTGGGAAGAAAGTGGTGATGAAGTCGTAGAAAGCAGTCAAGAGTGTGTTGACTTCTCGCTACACGTAGAAGTCTGTGTTTTAAATGATTTAAGTCGAAATATGATTTCTACGGATAGTAAAAATTTTTATTGTCTACATATGACGCATTTCTCTATTTTGATAAATAACATCAGCGTTATGAAGGACGATGACCAGCAGGATTTCAAAGCAAAAGCAAATGATATTCTCTCACTATACGAGAAGATCAGTGGACAGAAATACGGAAAACCTGAAAAGTCAACTTGTAAACGACGAGATGGTAAACAATAAATGTAATATTCAAATATTTAAAATTTGAATAGAAGAAAATATAAGGTGTTTATCCATTTTGACATTAACACTTCGACAGATGAATCTAAATATATTTAGTTGCAGAATATCGAGAGCTATTTTGCATTGCAACGGTTTGCGAAAAGTTGGGCACTCTACTTTCTTCTCGTCTTGAATCCAGTAATTTAACATTTAAAGTTCTACTTTTTGCTCATGTGGAATCTTACTTTAGAACAAAAACTCATTGCTACTCGTAAAAAATCTCTCAATCAGGTGAAGGCTTTGTGTCTAAGACTGGAGGCTTCTACAGTCGAGGATTCATCTTTCGAAAAATAGTGGGTTTCTTAACCTATTAAATACGCGTTCTCTTATTAGATCAATTGCCTCTATCATTTTTTATTCATTTCATTTTTGGAAAGTGTTTTCCTTAGTGCTGATATGTTTCTGTATTACAAAGTTTTCAGTTTATTTATTAAGCAGTTATTTCTGACTTTCTACACGTTGTAACAACGTTTGACCACTCCTTAAATTATTTATTGAGAATTTTTCTAGTGCTCTGATAGTCGTAATGTCATTGGGTTTTCACATAGCACTGTGCTTTAATTTCTCTGTATACTGTTGTTTATTTTAAAGAGACATTAGTTCGTATTTGCCACCAACTGGCTCAATGTATTATTCTTCAATTGTTTTAGACAGTATCTTTGAGGCACGCAATTGGCGCGATAATCTGTCATAGTCATTATGACTTTATTTCGATTATTTGTCTTGATTACATTACTGATTGCTATGAGGACATGTTATCGGCAAAAGTGAAGTTTCCAGCTAATCATTTGGCTTAGCGTCCCTGTATTACAAAGTTTTCAATTAATTTATTATTATTTCGTGTTGCTTTATTAGGAATCTCATGTCCTGTAATGTTTCATCAAATTGTTCGGTTTTAATATCATTCATTTTGGGATTCTTTTCGAATGTAGAAGACTATTATTCTCCAACAGTCTTTTTTTAAAGGTTTCCCATCAATGTGCAGACCAATTAAACCTAATCGAAAAACGTTATCCATTCCAAAACTGTGTTTTCATGATTTGAGTAAGTTTCTGGAGTGTAAGACCTTATTTCAAACGTGCATAGTATCCAATGTGAATCCTGCACTTTTTCGGCTGCAACGTTTAATGTTAGTTCTTTGAGGAATAAGTTTATGTTTTATTTTATATTGTTTTATGCTCACAGTGTTCGATTTCTAGAGCAGAGCTATGAAAAGTTGCATCTCACTTTAATGATCTGAAAACGTAGCTTAGATATCATACATACAGTAACATTGTCGATATAATTGTGTCTTAGCATATCTAATTTTTCATCAATAGAACAGAACAAAAGTTTTGAGAAGTTTATGTAAGACATCAAACAAATGACTTGATGCTTGCGAAAATCTATGGAATTTTTGTCACCTCAATTTTGCGCTAGGTTATGATGCTGTCGAATATCGATAGTTTTTGATAAGCAAATCAAATAATTGCAGTTTTTCTTTCGACGATACTGCTCAGAAAGACGCGCTCGAAATAATGGCCATTCGTTATGAGGAACTCCTGGACGACATTTTCTCTGCGAGTTTTTAAATCCTTTTTTTCCAGTAATCTTTTCTAATCGATATTCATTGTTTATTGTGATGTGGTGATACAACGAATATTGCATGTATTCATTTGTGAAATGGACCTTTTCTTTTCTGTAAATTCTATAAATGCAAGAGTTCTAGTCTGATGAGGAGTTTACTTCTTTGTTCGATGATGATGAAATGAATTTGGATGACGGCGATAATATTCACAACTTATCAACAACCGCTCCAACACATTTCGATCCAGGGGCCAACTACTCAGAGCTTTGTATGCGTAGTAAACTGACTGTACGTCTTTTTTAGGTATTAAGATTTGTTTTAAATGCCCATGTTCATCTCCTAAAGCTTTGGAACTCCCGTTCCTATTTTTAATTTAGGAGGTGGGACTTCGTTATGTGAACAATGTCTACAATTCAATAAGGAACATGAATCTTAAAACGACAGAATATCGAACACAAAGTAAGTTTCATGCGCATATCTTTTATTGGTTTATTTCTGTATAGCGAATTTGCATAGTTTACGCAGTATTTGATTTCAGTTTCACAATATGCAAAAGTGTTGCGCAACAATGAAGAGGAATTGAGGCGAATTCGTGAAGAAATAGGCCACTTGCCTCCGATAGTTCTTAGGGTACTGGGTCTCAATAAAATTCAGAGCAGAACACCTGTAACAAAGAAGGCGTACTCTGACTAATTGATATATGCACACTTATTTACATATATAAATAATCTTCTTTTTAATAATCTTGTAATATTATGCTACAATATACAAGCAAGCTGGAACCCATGAATGTATGGGTTGCTCTATGCTTAGTTTCCAGTGTTACTAGCTGTATGCTTTAATTTATAGATTTTCTTCTTGTACTTTATCACTGCTCTGTCTAGAAAATATGCTACATTTCTTTGCTTTGAATGTAAAAAGATTACAAATTCATATTTCTCTCATGTTCAGTACAATCACATTGGTTTTGTTACTTGTGAATTCCTTTCTTGTTATTTTTTTAGCTTATATCTCTTACCTATATTAGTAGTTTCTTTTGTACGAGATTTCAAATTCTAAGCATTTCATAGACTCTAATGTTTATAGAGAGATTATAACTATCTGTACTATTTAGGCAATAGTATAACTGCTTCGGAAATGCTAATATTTCTCGCAGTGGAACATCTTTTCAATTATTTCTGGACAATTCTGACATCCATGTTAAATACTAGGAATGGAAAAGAGTAGTGATCTAGTCATTATACTAATTTGTTTGCACTCATTATTTCTAGTATCCTCGTCTTCCATTTAGATTCATGAATACAAGAATAATCTGTGGCTTACTTGTTCCTTTGTATGTTGGTTTTGTAATCATTGTCCATGTGTCATTTCTGAATGCACGAAATGTATTTTACCAATGAATTCTTCCTGAATTTCCCTCATATAAAAACATAACAACTTCTTTCTCAATGGATAACAAAATAAAAGAAAATGGAGGAATAGTTATGACGAAAAGAAAACAGCCTGAAGAGTGGCATGGATGATTGGTGGTGCGTGCTGATTGTCGCAAAACATCTCCAGATGGATTTTGTTGCAACAAATTAGACCAACCATCTTCAGATATACTTCGTTGCTTTAAAATACCCGCATGAGGATCAGAATACTTGCAATCCAATTTGCTAAATTTTAATTTTGTACGGTGACTGATTTTTGCAACTTTATTTGTGAGGAGGATGGGATTACATTGTGCCACATGGGAGTTCACATGCACAATTTCCCTCGTAATGCACTTTTCATTATTTCGCTAATTCGATACCAATTATGTTAGTATTTTTCGGTTTTTGTTATTGGTAACGTGTTATGTACACTATTCCCGTCTGAAATAGTAAAAAATGGCAACTGTATTGGAAAACTGGCAAAAATAGCATCAGAAAACGATTTGAAGCGGCGCAAACAAAATAAACTATTTGAAGTAGCTCGGAGTTTTTTTCGGAAACTTTGCAGTTAGGGTGTTCCGCCGTCAGGAAACGGGACAACAACTGTGATAGAAAGTGGTGGACAGTGCACCGACCCATTGCGGCAGAGTGCTGCATTGCGGCACCGGCGGCACCCATTGCAACACCTAGATGAATTAAACATTACAAGACAATCCATTGTTTTATCTTCCATAGTTCGTTTTGTTTATTTTCTATTAATTACGATGACTTATTATGATTTTCTTTTTATATCTCTACTCTTCTTATTAGATTACCATTATCTGTAGATGGGGGTTCGAGTTCCGACCGAGGTTCCATGGTTTGCGTATATTTCTGCATCATTAGTGATATCGAAAAAGGCAATTTGAACTGCTTGGTCAGCAGAATAAGTACATGAAGAATGCTTCATATGAAATATGCGAAACAAATCTCTGAATGAAAGTAGTATTCTTATAGCGCTATAGATTATCCTCAGGACTCAGTACATCTTATCTTCTAAACACAGTAGCGAACTTGATACGGATTTGTCCACGTTTTGATTTTTACAGAAGATTGACATAAATTTGAGGAAATCATGACAGCTCAGTAGATCCAATTATGACAGCTAGTTTTTGTGCACCAATACAGTTCTCAACAATTTTTCGGAGATGTGTTCACTGCTACGAGAATACCATGAAATGAAAACATTCGCAATCTAACCTCTGCAAGCCTCAACGCATGTCTTTTTCGTTTCGTTTTTTTTACTCAAACTCTCCATAAATGGAAACACTTTTGACTCATCCCTTCCCTGTTGTGGGTTTGATATGTGAAATCGATTATGGTTTACGTTTTTGATTACTTCAAGTTCCTCTAGAAAGTACTAAGTCAAGGATCTAATAGGATCTCTCTACTAATAGGATTTAGAGTATCCTTAAAAGTAATTATCCTTAAGAAAGAGTAATTCTTTCCTAATCTCATACTATCTGGTGATATGAACAATCAGTATCCCAGTAATTTTGAGTTAATTTGTGAGTCAATTTTATGCATATTTCAAAGATTGCCGGTAGTACATTGTTTATCTTTTGTGTGTCAAAAACCAAACACATAAAACTGTATTCCTGCTAATTTTATGCATCACACAACATAGAATCGCTTTATAAAATTTGGACTACAAAGCAAACTAGTGGACACGCATGATGCCTAACAATAGAATTCAAAACGACCGCACGTTATATGAAATACATGCGGCTTTTAAATTTGTCCGTCACCGATACGCACTCTTGTAGGGCAGCATCCGAGTTTGACTGGTTAGCATTGATATCACCTGAATATCACAAAAGGCAACTGACTTGTATAATCTTTAGAAATGTCTTGAAACTGTCGTAACGACCATCTAACAACAACTTCGTCAATGACGATAGCTTAATAGATCTTATAGGTAGTTCTTATATCCCTCAAGACGCTTATACAGTCACAAACCTTGGAACCAACTGCACTACTGAGGTCCTCGCTCCGCGATGATCACCAAAATGCTTCAAACATTTAGTGATCTCTGAACGAGTACTCAGGTAGTGTAATCGGTAGCACACACTAGGCCGAACATCTGTAATTGTGTGTTCGGATTCCGCCTGGGATACCAAGGTTTATGGTAACTCAGTATAACTAGGGATATAAGAACAGAATCATTATGACCTATCACAGTTAGTAGAAAATAGATAAAATGCCCGTCGGCATGTCACGTACCGGCTTCATATTCGCGACGTCTTCGAGGACGGCCGACGGACATTAGGGATGAGAGAGACGAAATCACGGAACCGGTTTCCGATAATCCGTCTGATTCATGTACACCACTGAAATGATGGATATTGAATAAAGCAGAGTGCTGAAAATCTAGATTACGTTGTTTATAATTAGCCCACATATATCCTTTTGTATCTTGGTCTACTAGCACCTAATTCAAACCTCATGAGAAGCGTAGTCCTACTGCAGATTCAATGGGATATGATGTTTGCAGGTATCTGTTAGGAGAGGTGATGTTGATATCGAGTCACCGTTACTCGGCCAAGTTTCGAGTAAAATGAGACCGACCACACGGTTAGTTTTTGTTTTTATCAAACCAATCTCTAATCACTATCATTATACTGCGAAACTAAATAAATACTAAATAATTAATAACAGCACATATCATTCCGTTAAAAATGTACATTCATTCGGCCTTCTATAACGTTATACGCTATACTGTAGGTTTCTTCTATAGGCTACATTCCTATGCAAAGTTTCCCTAATTTATGTTTCGCATTATCGGCACATCAATTGAGCAACACTCACAGTTTTCTTTTAATGTGGCATCGGGCTCTGGTGGCTACAAGATCGGCGTAATACACTGGAGCCGGAATGGAAACAGAACGTGCACAGCGTCCATATGTGTGGCACATCCTGCAAACAAACATGTTAAATTGAGCACATTGAAAACTTGTACTATCCAATTTTAACCTACCCATAAGTTATTGCTTGCATTTCATCGGCGCTAAAATTATTATCATCCCATAAAACATGGTATCTAGCTGGACGAGAAGTTCCTTGTACACCATAATGTGAACAAAGATAGAAATCAAATCCTTCCGGTGAAACTATTCCAGTGTCGACCTAAGACTAAACTGATTGAGTGAATGCCGGATGTTGTTTGAGGTATTTTTCACGATGTTTGAATTCATGTACTGACGAATTCTATGCGCAGCAAACAGTGCATCATTTGATTTATAGCGCTAGGAATTTGTTTAGAAATTTAGTCGTTCTTACTGGACTAGCAGACCTATTCAAAACCATGATCATATTTTGTTGTTTCATCATTTCATCATCTTCTGAGGAAATACATTTTTTCAAGTGGATCAATTTCTACTGTACCAACTGAACAGACAAAATTGAAACGACTTTCCGACAAGATTTCTAACGATGATTTCTTCTACCAAAGCTTATTTTTCACTATCACGCTCTTCAAATTATTCGAACTAGTTTTTTTGCCTCACTGCTCCTGGCTTCAACATCCTTTATAGTGATATATACTTATTTGAAGGTAGTCCGATTTTTCATCTTCGGAAAAATTTTGAAATTATATATTTTGTATTTACGGTTGTGCCTGGTGGGATGTTTCTTGCTTTTCCAACCATGTCTGTACTGTATTTACAAAACATTCGTGCATGATGTCGTTTTTGAACAACGACATATGTGATGGGCGGTCGATAGTCTGGTGAAAGAATCATACAAGCCGATCGAATACCCTGAACCGCAAATATTCAAACGTTTTACATCGGAGTAATACGAAAACCTTATTGCTTCTCACTTGAATTTCCTCACGTAGCACTTCCGCAAATTGACCTTCCGATACACCATCACGATAAACAATGATTCGAGTCGGCTTCTGATTAGTATTCCTGAACAAAAAATTCTCATTCTCATTTTTCATGAAATCTCGACAGCATGGGTACATTTCGTTGAGTTGTTAGCACGTACGATTTGAATAACATACCTGTAAAACGATACTAAACGTTCTCGAATAGCGTCAAGAAGATAAACAACGGATTCACGACATTTGCGTTGCACCTTGACGTTGGCACCATAGGATTGTGGAAGAAGGTCGATATTAGCAACAATCTAGAAACTACATCAACTTTATTTCACAGTTCTTTATTTTTCAAAGCTGAAAACATGTAGTACAATTTATATGCCGGCATTGAGATATATTACTCTGCTTTGATTTTTTTCTTTGTCCGCATGATTTTTATTAGTGTCTACAAACAGATTGAATCTATTTCAAGATGATAATCTACTACAAATTATAGTACCGCTGCTACTGATGGGATATTCATGCGTTCTTCAGCTTGCGTCGGATGTGTGACGTCAATTCCGACGACAAGTGTTGGTTGGTCGATGATATATTTATGTGTTATGTTATCGGCTACAATACGACTATTTATACCACCAAGCTTCATATTGACCTGCAACGATTTTCAAATATACTGTCTTCCGATGTTTATTGATGTTTAGAACTGTCTCAAAGGATGTCAATCACCATTAGGTTATCAAACGAATACGTATTTTAGTCAGAAAGCTTACCTTTAAGATAATATTTGAGCATGTAGCTGGTGAAGGTCGTTGAACGTTCTTCATCAACACACACTGTGACATTATTCCATGAATCATATCGGAACTCTCCTTGACTGTCACTAAAACGTCCTTGTAAAAATTACCTAATGTATTATAGTATGTGATTCACTCTTATACGACTAACTGTAAATGTCCGAGTTTTTTCCAGGTAGAACCACTATGACTAGATCACAATTAGTACTCGTTTGTTTGTACTCATTGGCGATTTCGTTAAAAAGCATGACAACATCATCGCGACCTCGTCCGTATTTGACAAGATCGGGCCATTTTGGAAAGTCCATTCCCATTTGAGTCGCCTAGAATAAAATATTTAAAGAACGAACAAATATACAACCATGTTTGGGGCTTTGTTCGACCATTTTTTTATCTATCAACAAGTTTATGATGATTGTTATTTCTTCTCAGCATATAATACTTTTGCGCTATTTCTCAGCATATAATAACTTTTTACCTTTGCGTAAAGTGCCTGACAGAATCCTTGCAACAGGTTCTGATCACGCGGGTTCACCAACGCGATCATCGAATAACTGCCACAGGTGGCAGGAAGATACAGCGTTTGGTTATCCATTGACCATGCTCCGTCTTTTGGATGAACGATAGGATCCTGGTTAAGTTCTCATCATTAGCATATAATCTATTCTATCAGTAATATATTAACAGCATATTTCCTACCACCATCTTAGAATTGTCACCAAACATTATCTGAGGTGGTTGAATAACTCTCGCCATCGTTTCAAACATTCTAGAGGAGACTGAGAGTCCAAATTCTTTCAGAAAAGGATCTCGGTCGAAGCCCGCCTGCTGACAAAGTTGAGCAATTCGTTCCTCCCTCTGTGATGCGTCAACAGCTGCAGCCTAAATAAAAAGCATTACGAAATACCAAACTGTTTGAAAAGTAATCTTAAAACTTACCCTAATAATAGAGCTCGTTTGTTTTTCACTTAGCTTTTTATTGTATTTTTGTGGCGTATCCATCTCGCAAACTTCAAGTGGAAAGAATATGTTGCGTGTGGGCGGTCCCACATGGAGGCACGGAAGCTTTGGAAAACGCAATTCCTAAATCAGCGGCAGTGTGATCAAGTTTTACGTTAGCTTTGAGGTTTTTTTTGCTTTGAGTTATACGCAACGCTTTCTCATGGCAATGTCACCTCACTTCCCTGATGATTTTAACAAAATTTGAAACAATTTGCTCACTGCGTATTTTTCGGCAAAATATTGTGCAACTGATTTAATTGTTTCTCGACCATCTTCTGTAACTCCTTTAAACCTAGAAAATTCCATTATGCCTTATTGCGAGGTAAACTATTGGTATTTATAGTGTTGGAACTAGGCTAAAATCGGAGAACAAAATAAAATATGTATATGGGTAGTAAAGAAATGATTTCAAACAATATTAACTCACGTAAGCTGATCAGCAGGCATTTGGAGGCTATTGACGCGATAAACTCGTACTGCTCCTTTTCGATGTGAAATTCGTATTTTAATGCCTTTAACTGCTTCAGCAAGAATTTTCATCTCGTGGTTTGACAAAGAAAACTCTTTATATAATGAATTGGGCTGTAAAGCTGTGAATCACACGGTGTTGAATAGCTTATTTGATGAATTGAGGGCTACTCACTGAAAGCATTATAGACGATTCGTCGTGTCTCTGAGGTGCGTGAGAGGTTCGAGTTGAATACGTATGATAACCTCCACGTCCAGCACCCGCTGCTGTACCACCTCGACTCGAACCGTATGTGCGGGCTGATTGACTTATTGCACCGTAGCTGGTTCGTGTAGCAGACGCGGGATTACGGTACGCACCAGCACGTTCGTTAAGCACATCGCACATGAACTGTACCATTGAAATTTTCGCTTTATAAAATGCAGTATGTGCAACTGAAAAGTGTTTACAACTCAAACAGAATTTAATGGTACAATATGAAATTGTTAAACCGAACCATCGATGTTCAGTAGCGGTTTCCATCCGCTCGCAACATGTGCTGATGAGAAGAAGCCAGTCCACATCTCCTTACCACCTTCCAAATCAAGCGCCAACGCTCCATTTATAGGAATGCGATAGCAAGATGATTTCCATGAGTAGAAGTTTGCAGCATTGCTTTAAAGCAATCTATATTTTATATATTAAACTTCTAACTGAAAAGCAATGAACAAAAAACTCAAAGTCAATGCATTTAAAAGATTTTTGATGTAAATCAGATAATGGTCCTAAAATTTCTTTCTTCTTTCAACAATTGCTAGCTGGCTACGTTTTGATAGCAGGTAGATCACAGAAGATTCTAATTGGGACATTGTAACATGATATTAAGAATTGATTATTTTAACATGGCTTGTTTAGACTTGGTCTAAAAATCGTATGATTAATGTCTAAAATCGTTACAATGAAGAAGTCTCTTTATTAAAAACGCGTACTTTTCACAAACTTAATACCTCAACGGGGCGCTATACGATTTAATGAAGGTGTCACAGTGATGTACAGGTCTAGATGAAGTTCGCGGCTTACCAAACTCATCATCTCTCCGGTGTTGGTAAATTAGTACCAGAGAATTCTGATTAAGATAATGTGGAGAGTGGTTGACTTAAGTCACTGTAGAAACTAGTCTCGCATTCAACCATCTCCACGATATCACGCTGAACACGAATGCGTAGACGTATCACGCAACAAAGAATGATAAACACCAAAGCTTATCATACCTTAATGTCTTAACAACAACCATAGCAGGTCCGTAAAATCACTTAACGAGGGATGATGAGGTTAATTCAATGTACTACATGCCTATGAAATTGTCAGTTTCATAATTGTTCTAGCCAAAAACATTGCTGCTATCTTTTTATATTTGCACTTAAGACGTTATCGAAAACAATATGGATTAACCTAGATGAGAGATTTTCATTGAAATTCTGCCACATTAGATTTGTTCTCGCCATTTCTATCAATCAATATTATCCTACGTTCGGTATTCTATAGCTGATAGTGGTACTATAGCTATCTTCTGAAGCTATTGACTATTGATCTACTGAAGATCTCACAAGAAAGGAGGAAGACTCACTAAAAAACAAATAAGAATTATTAATTTCGTAGTCAGTTTTTTACGTTGTTATGCAAGGAAGCATCGAAACGTATAAATTAGCATCCGGGAAGTTGATATTGAAAAGAATTTATAACTAATATATTTATCATACTCGATAAAAGGACATGTTAGACTCTGACGGCATACGATGTCAAGAATTTGAATTGGTGTCAGTACTCGTTCGTCGAGGTTATTAGTTCGAGTACGTCGCATTTCGATAAGCACCGGTCCAACACACTAAAATGTTACGAATTGAAATGAAATCAACTCAATAGAAGAACACAGTCGCCTGTAATGTTTTTTAACGAAATAACGCTATACTTGAAACGACACTGCACAAGGTGTTCGTTCACGAGAATCTTTTGCTAGTGGTACTTCTGCTTCAAGCCGCATCTGAAAACGTGCATAACGTATTCACTTACACGACTCATAAGCTGTGTCGTAGTCCTGCCGTCATACTTACGTGACTGGACTACAATACATTCTTATACAATCGTTATTTGTAAGCTTTACGTCTTAAAAACTACCCCTTAGAAAAACAGATTATTCATTGAATCTAGTAACATACGGAATTACGTTTATCTGGGAAATCAAGACGATATGGTGTATAAAGTTGATGAGCGCCATCAAAGGCGACGGCGAATTTATTAGCAAAAATTGAAGGATGATCAGCTACAACTTTCCAGAATATCGCACGATTTTCATCACTGAAATCAGATGGTTGGTTAGCAGTTTTCTAGGTTTCGCATTTTTCTTAATTACTTTTAGTAATTTTCTTAAAATTCAGCGCCAGATTTCTTAAAGCATAGTCTTTTCTTTCTATTATTGAAATCAGATCCTTTGATCTACTGATTCCACCACAATGCCCAAGTTTGTACGGTTAAAGATATGCTTGAGTCTTTTTGACCACTCTAATAATTTTTCCTGTAGTTGCTAATTTACATGTTTATTGTATGATTAAGCATTTCCAACACAGATTTGAATCGCCTAGATGATCCTTGAATTTTTAATGTGTTGTTAAAAGTCGCCGTAATATTTAAATACCAGTATTAAACGAACCGATCAAGTTTTCTACTTCCAGGATGATGTACTTCAACATGATACTGAACGACCATCATATTAGAGCTTGATAAATCGATTTCGAAAAAATTAGAGCGAATCGCTATAGGACGACCAATTTGACCAACTCCAGGCCTAGCGGCCACTTCACGAACATTCATACATGCGAGTTCCTATGAGAAAATAAATTACTTAGGGTGGAGAAAATCATAGAGGTCAAAACAATTGTCGCATTTCAATAAGAGCCTATGATATTTTGATGATTTTTATGTTTGCGTTGAATCGTTCAGGAATCCACGCGATGCTCACCTGCAACAACAACGGTGACAAATCTCTAGGCGAACCAGTGATTCGCGATGAATTAGATGGTGACGTTTTCCGTGGTGATGACGATAGATTATCAGGAGAATGAATTCCTAGAACTGGAAATATTAGAGGAATTCAGTGCAGTTGAATACATAAGGAAGAAGATATTTCTTCTTATGAGGTATTTATTCGAGTCATTTTTATCGTCGATCTCTTCTATTCGACTATCGATCCAGATTGCTATTACGGTTCAACCAACCGGAATCTCCAGAATCTTTGTCACTGTGTACCATTTTTGATGCTTATGGACGGCAACAAAGTTTGACGATGATTTCAAAGGAGACGAGTGTACTGAGAACCGCCTCCTGAGAGAGCGACCTATTCAATTAAAATGACCACCACACTCGTTTACCAGGATTATGTAGATCTCCGTGATAATTATCTATTCTACTGATTACTTCAATTATCTATCTTGGAATATATTAGTATCAAATAAGCTTCGAAAAAAAAGTTATTGCATAATGAAGAGATTCAAAATCGATTTAGATAAGATATAGACAAAATTGATTCCTATAAAAAGAAAACAGTTATCGTTTAACAGATGTATGCAAATGTTAACATTTGTTTATTCATCAGATTTCATCCATATTAGGAGTATTATGGAAAATCTATTAACTAGTCAGATAACGATCACTTCCAATACATGAACTCAGTGAGGAACAATAACTCAGCCTCTCTTTCATAGGATTTCGAACAAAATTTTCCCGATCTGTCTTTATAAATGAATGAAATATTAAACTTTTTGCTAAAATTATGGACAATTCTTTTGATACACTTAGAATTTTTCAAATTATCAATGAATAACTAGTACTCACTATTTATGATAATATTCTGAGATAAATAACAACATTTCCTTTCAATTTCATCATTACATGTTGTTGTTTCGTGTTTTGAGACTCGCATGGAATACGGAGCACAACTTCAGGTGTCGTAACAGTCGCCGTTGTGGACGGGATTTTAAGCCTCAGAGCAGGAGCTGATTGTACGTATTTCGTCAAGCAGTGTAGTATACGAGGTCACATCGATAAATCATTCATAACATGCTGGACGGGACCGATACCGTACCATGTGCTAAGGGATGGTATATAAAATGCTGCCACTTTCGACATGAGGGAAACCCCTATATGCATCATATGCTCGTAGATTTTATATCAACGACATTTCAGATAACAATTAACGAAACTATCGCCTGTCACGCGAATATCGCATTCAATTTGTTTTTTTTACATTCATCATCAAATAAACTCGAACAAATGCGAGCAACGCGTTGACTCCTCTGATAAACGAGGCACTAGTAGTCAAGATTTTCGATAAGAGTGATAATCAGCGGCGAATTGGTAATGATAAGAAACCTCAGTGGCATGTGTAGATCACATTCGCATTCAATCCTCTCTATGATATCATATCACAATGATAATCAGTACATAGCGATTTCTACAAACGTTAGTCAACTCCATAGCGTGTTTTATAGTGTATATATAACATAAAAAAGTAACCTTTTTCGGTGCGGCAATTCAACTATCGGCTTCGACGACAGTCATCGTGTGCCCATAGAAAAATATCCTCTATTACATAGAGGATTTTTCTATACTCAACCCTATTGAGCCTATACTCTAACGAACATCTCTCCCATCTTCATTATTCATCTGTCTCCAGCATACACCATTCGATAGATCGGTCATTTGCACCGATCGATCGATACCATGCCGGGCATGACATAGCTCCTCCCATTAGCCACCACCATTCTCTTTCGAAATTACTAACACACCGTCCGCGCTGTCGCGACACGCTGTTGGTCATCTACACGATTCTAGTTAGTTTATGACATATTCTACTCATACCATCCCAATATCTTCATATCGCTCTTATGTACTGAATAGTAAGACTACTTCACTTTTTATATGAAAGTAATTTATCGAAACTTTCCTACGTATAATCAGACTACAATAGTTTTTACTCCTATCCGATAGATTTGTCTAGCATACATTTCTTACTATAGTACTATCACCTTATATTATATTTTATTGTTTGGACTGTCCGTTATTTGTTATTGTTGTTTGTTGTCGTGTTATTGATATGTATTTATATAGAGGTTCAAGTATCCAATTTTAAGATAACTAGTCAACTACAAGAGAACTTGTTTCAAAAGTTTCCAGGATCGGCTATCCTTTAACCTCTGCATTTGTAGATTGAATATCTTGATTGTCACTTAGCAATACTCGAGGTTGGTAAACAGTGTTTTATTGAAAATACAATACAACACAGAGACAGGCTAACGTTTCGGCAGCATCGCCTTCATCAGAGCCTAAAAAATCTATGTCAATTGTGTGGTCTATTCAATCAAACACTATCGCTGATCTTGCAAAAGAAAACCCAATCTAAAGTTTTAACACCTAGTCAAACCTACATCCCAAATACAAACCTTTAAGATGGCTTTCCTTTGTTATTTGTGGAGGCAACCGTTTATAAAGACAGCAAGGAGAGTAATGTCTGGTATTTAATTAGACCAGCAGCCTTATGTATGGGGCTAAGTCATGCATATCCACAAGGCACTCATCCTTCCTGTTCAATTTTGGAGCCCTGGTATTTATCCAGAGTGCTTCCAAAAACTTTCGCGCGGGTGTTCTTGTTTCTTGCGCAGGGATTTTGAAGGTAAATTCAAAATCGACCCCGTTATGCTTCTCCACCCCATGTGCGCCTAGTGGCGTGTTTATCCTAAGTTTTGTTTTCCCATCTAGGTGTTCTTTTATTCAAACACTTAGGGGACGACCCGTTTCACCAATATATTCCTCACCGCAAGTTTTGCATAAGATCAGGTATAATATTATGCCTGACTTCATGCAATCACCGCTTTTCTCATTTGGGCGTATGATGCACGCTTTTTTCATGCATAAGCGGTCGGACAGACGGGTTTGGAAAAGTTGGTGTTTAAGAGAATTTGGTGGGATTTCTATTATTGTTACCAAATATCCTAATTTTGTTCTTTTTAAGCATCGTTTGACAGCTATGCTTACTTCATCAGATATAAAGGGTAAAATAAACGGCATTTTGTCTCCACTAGAATTTTGGCCTAATGTGTCCCGTCCTATATCTTCTTATAAAAACACATAAACTAACATCAGCTGATGATATAAATTCACTGGACCCAACAATTTTTAAGGTCAGACCAATCATCAGTTGCATAGGGGGACCAACAGACAGAATAACTTGGTTCCTAAACCTCATCTTGGTGCAGACTCTAAAATTCATACCAACCCATCTGCCAAACACCAATGTTTTCCTGGATAATCTACACAAAGTGCGTCCCAATAACGCACATGTGATAGAGTCATTTAACGTCAATTCATTATATACTAACGTGTCCAATGACTGTGCAATGCAAGCCGTATACGAACTTCTTTCAAAACATGAAAGAGAAATAAACATGTATGGCTTGTCAATTGGACAACTCATGACGCTCATTAAAGAATGTCTGAATTGTTCAATATTTAGATGGTCCGGGAAATACTACTCGCAAATAACAGGATTAGCGATGGGACAACGATTAGCACCATGCTTAGCCATCGCTTACATGTCTGAAATTGAAGCTCCCATTTTCAGTTTCCGCCCCCCATTGCTGTACTGTAGATACATAGACGATTGTTTTGTCATCTGCTCCACACAAGGAGAGATGGACAAATGTTTCGAAATCTTAAGTGGACAGTCAGAGCACATTAAACTTACCAGAGAAAAACCGAAGAATGGGTGGCTTCCATTTTTGAATGTTCAAGTGAGCCTTTTGGATAAGAGTTACAAAACCAAGTGGTACCGAAAGCCAAGCAATAAAAACATCTTAGTCCGCTGTTTGTCTGCCCATCCTTTACATACGAAGAAAGCATTCATAAGAAACATGTTTCGTACAGCTTACAACGTATGTACAGGAGAAGCAGAACGAACAGAATCGCGAAACTTGGCGGTAGAAATAGCTACCTCCAATGGCTATAAGGTAGCTACCACTAACAAAAGGCGCTGTAGGAAGGACGATCCCCTAGGCCAAAATTCTAGTGGAGACAAAATCCCGTTTATTTTACCCTTTATATCTGATGAAGTAAGCATAGCTGTCAAACGATGCTTAAAAAGAAAAAAATTACAAGATTCGCTAACGATTA
>KN716202.1:68378-88353 GCA_000816705.1 Dictyocaulus viviparus | reverse complement strand
TTGGACAGGAAGGATGAGTGCCTTGTGGATATGCATGACTTAGCCCCATACATAAGGCTGCTGGTCTAATTAAATACCAGACATTACTCTCCTTGCTGTCTTTATAAACGGTTGCCTCCACAAATAACAAAGGAAAGCCATCTTAAAGGTGAGTATTTGGGATGTAGGTTTGACTAGGTGTTAAAACTTTAGATTGAGTTTTCTTTTGCAAGATCAGCGATAGTGTTTGATTGAATAGACCACACAATTGACATAGATTTTTTAGGCTCTGATGAAGGCGATGCTGCCGAAACGTTAGCCTGTCTCTGTGTTGTATTGTATTTTCAATAAAACACTGTTTACCAACCTCGAGTATTGCTAAACAAAGTCACAATCAAGATACAAGAGAACTATCGCTCTAAACAACAATCGTGCACTTCAACTTCGCAATCAATTCTCAAGTCCTGCATGGCGGCATCACTCTTAGTACAAAGAAGTCTATTTCAAATGTTCTACTACATCAACATTGCTGAATAGGGGTACAACCCACTCAGCAACTACATTCACTATACACTCAAAACACACACACCTCTCCACTTTTCCGGTGCATTCACCTTCCGTGCTTGTGTATAGCACTAAATTTTGCATCTGAATTTCTTATGGTACATGAAGTGGTTTCGTAAATACATAGATACGATAAAATTCAATGTGAAGCTCTGAAAATCCTACATAGTTCCGTGATAACTTTTCGTCCAATGTTTGTTGATGCTTGGACGTTGTCTATAGACAGGTTGATGTATTGTATGACATATACCGTTTAAGCTTGGTTTATTAATAAGAAGAGGTTTTCCTTATAAGATGTGATACCTCATTTCATTCTTATGATTGAAAAATCCAAGTCGAAGTATCGTCATTGATTCAACGATGTTTTCCACTTCATCTATAATGTTATCCATTAGTATTCCTTGAAGGTTGATCTGAAGCTTATTTTTGGCCTATTTCGCTACAGTTGCG
This sequence comes from Dictyocaulus viviparus, assembly GCA_000816705.1. Classification (NCBI taxonomy): domain Eukaryota; kingdom Metazoa; phylum Nematoda; class Chromadorea; order Rhabditida; family Metastrongylidae; genus Dictyocaulus; species Dictyocaulus viviparus. Next base: position 87,360 of record KN716202.1, on the reverse strand, counting down.
TATCTGACAAAATAGTTTTTTGTTGATAGGTGATGTTAAATGGCAAACAGTATTGTATGCGTTGGTCTCATCCCATTGTCAATAGATTTAACTGTGGTTTCAATCTGCTTTTTGGAAGGGAGTCTCTTTCTCTCAGTTAGTAAGCAGAAGCTTAGTTCAATAATAAGATACACACGTGTCATCATATTGGCATGTACGAGTGCAACTACTTTAATTGATGTTCTACTAATCCTCTCGATCTACTCAAATTCGTTCGTACTGTCGACGATGTTTAATCGTTCCTGATGATATAACTTTGGAAGGGTATTGTCCCGTTGCTCTCTCACGGCACCACATATCTTATCAAAACAGCTTCTCTCTTGATGATGAAGATCATTAACATTTAAGAGGCTCATGGATTGTTGCTGCAATTTATCTTTTGGCTAGTGTCATACTTTGTTAGTAGTTGTTCGGCAAGGAAAGTTTGTTGTTTTTCAATTTCATTTTATACCGAGTACCACTGGCTTAATGCTTGAAGTTCTTTTACCCTTTTAACTTAGTTTTATGTCATTATTTCTTCATAATTCGATAAGAATTCACTGAGGTTCCGACTCGATGCTTTAAAGGTGAGTGTTTGAGCTTAAATACATTTTTTTTTGGACTTATATGTAATTATTTAACTGAATTCCTATGATAGCTTTATGTCGAGGAACTAAATACGGATGACATCTCTTATCCTATTGTATATCGTATTTCGTATAGCCCCCTTTTCGTACTGTTATTTGTAGAAAAGCTTCCTCCAGGTCGCTTGTCATTGGTATTGCTTCAATGCGAAAACAATTCAATTATTTTCGGTGTTATAACAGTGCCTCTGAAGAAAAGTGAACACTGAACGGTGATGAACGTCACTAAATAAAACATGATTTTGCATATGTGTAGATGCATTAAATTCTACTTGTAGTTTTGTAGTTGTGTTTTCTGATGTTATGACCGGTTGATGAGTTGAATAATAGGTTAAGCTTTTACTTAGGTTTGACTCACCTATTAGCTCTATTATTGGTTTTTCATGATATTTAGTTATCATTTCATGATACCGTACCAAAAAGGATGGATTTCCTGTTAGTTTTTGAATCCACTGGTAACTTCAACCATCCCTATTTTTATGCTCTATCCCCCCTCTCCCAAATCTACTGTTTACTGAGTTCTGAGATTTTTTGAAAGTTCCCAGATTTCGTGCATCTTGCATACTTCAGCCTTTAAAATATTCAAAAGTTCCAAATGTCGGTTGATTGCTCGGAAAATTAGTGAAACTCTTATCAAGAAAGTAGCAGCCAACGTTCTTTTGTGCAGCTCTTCATATTTTGATTACGAGAGGAAATAAGGTAAACCGTGGCTGATCAGTCTGTTGCGAGATGCGCGTAAGCACTCCTAATGTTCAACGTAATATTGTGGAGGTGGTTGAATACGAGCCTCTATAAAGTCACTTCAGTTGACCACTTTTTGCTGAATCAGTATTATTTACCATATCCAGATTTTCCTTGGACCACTTTATAAACTAACAAGTACTGCTTCCTTGGTCTTGAGGACGTCTGCAAACTTGATTCGGGCATGCTTGTCACTGCATTTCTTCCACTGCTGCGCCACAGGCGCCCAGTAATCATATGATACGTCACTTTTTCTATTGAGGTGACATGAAAAAAAGGAGTGGGGAGGGGAGAATTTAACGAGTTTATGATCGGATACTAAACTCAAAATAGGTAATGCTGAAGAACGTTGACATTTTTGATAGAAGCGTAAGTGAAAATTATGAAGCATGAATGCGACACATAAAAGTAGATCACTAAATACAAATTTTTATTTTTTAAAACAATTTTGGGTACAGTAATAAGTTATTATCTCGTGCATTCAATGGAATACCGATGAAATAAGTAGTGTAGTAAAATTTTAGAATTTTTTTTTTCTTCCTTACTAGAATTTTTAAAGTCTTTTTTCTTTCTATTGAGCAAGAATTTCTGCTAGATAACACTATACTATTATACCAATCATATCAATCAATAATAATCAATTTATTTTCCCTTTTCATTATTATTTCAACACTCAGCTATTTCCCTCACTCTTTTGTCGCGGAAATTAAGATAGCAGATGTCTCCTTCAATTACATGAGAAGTATAAGTTGAAATATTTGTTTGCTAACCAAAACCAGAAAAGCCGACATTGACAACACATCCTTGACTACTAACAGCCAAATATAAGTTAATACTCGATTACGCTCAACGAGGATTAATTGACAAAAGAGTTCGATAGTCGTTAAACTTTTCGCATGGTGGCTAAGCAGTTGAGGTGAATACGAGACTATGTGGAGCGGGATTCAGGAAAATTTTCCGATCAAACGACGACGATGGAGATGAGGATGAGGAGCCCATAGTGATAAAGTCATCAACTTTATATGATATTTTTCTAAAATCCAACAATATAGTACGAAACGCTTCTCGTTAAACATTTCTATTTCATCCATCAAATCTAATTTTTCCAATACATATTTGATACGAATTGTTATATTTAATCATAAAAACTCAATATTTTCAGGTAATCGTTTTTCCACTGTAAATTAATTGGTGTACGTCTACAGCTTGCCACGTAAGGATAAGCACAGACGTAATCGATCTCTTTGTGGTGATGCGCCACTTATTCTTTTCTTTTGCGTTCAAAAGACGGTAGAACGGTAATGGTCAGTACAATCACTTGAGAGTACGTATTTCTTGCTGAGTCAGTGCTACGTATTTTGATACCATTTAACCGAGTTGTGAAAGCTGGAAAGCCTGGTTTGTCTCTTTGTGGACTCAAAGCCAGGTGTACTGTATTCAGGCATACGTTTCACTGGGAGTCCTCCTTCTACCTCACTGTGCGCCCAATCGTCGAAGGTATAAAACAGGTAAGATATCATCCACATTTCAAACGGTTATGTGACTAAATTTCAATCTGTTCGCTTGAAACATTTGTCGTTGCATGAGGAAAAAGTCTTGCTCATTAGGCACTTAGTAGGCTTTTATCTTGATTAAAAATTACTATTTTAAATAGTGGACATTAATACAATGGCCAAAAACACCGCAGTTATATATAGGCTCCGTATAGAAGCGAACCAAACCGTCCACTTTACAGTATTCGAAAGCAGCAACGATTTGAGGAAAACTAGTCGCTCCAAATCAATGTATAGATCAACTGCATCCAATCATCTCCACAATACTGTAATGAAAACGATTAGGTGCATTTCCGTACAAAAGTAGATAACAACAGTCCCTCTCCTTATCCTTCTATCATTCTAGCCATGCTACCACACAAAATGACGATTAACTTGGCAATTTTTTGGTTATTATACTATTAGTCGCAATTCATACTTTATGCTTATTGACATCTGAAAATCTCATCCCATTAAACCTTTATCTCTACCAGCTGTGAATGGAGCAGCTTTTTTATCCGTTCATCTTATAGGAGGTCGCTTTGCAAAACGTTTGCATTGTTTCGAAGGTGGCTTTTTTCCTCCTCAACATGTGGTATGTGTTTGCTCCAAAATAATATCCGAAAGATGAAACATGTGTAAAATTTTTGAGCTGCATATAGTGATAAAAATGGGAAATCGGCATTTCTAGTATGGTTGAAGTACGACCTGTTCATGTCAGAACACTGCAAGTACCTACAGTAAAAAGGCGGAATGAAGAGATTGAAGAAGACTGCCAATTCGTACAATTGACGGCATCTCATAAAAATCTGAGTACTAAACAATATGCTCTTTGTTGTTATCTTCGTCACGATTTCAGTGCTCAGGTTAAGTCAATTGCTTCAGATATTCACAACGGATATGCTTTCCTTCCGATGATCATAAGTCTTTATTGCTTTGCACAGAAAGTTTTTCAGTACCTTTGGCTTTTCATATTCATTTGCACACATGTTCTTTTTCTTTTCTCGTTTCTATGTAAATCAGTAGAAGTTCATAAATTTGCGGCATTTATCTAAAAAAAATCAGATAATACAAAGAAAATTTGGTAGCCTTATTACGCAATAAGGATGAAAAGGATAAGCTGTTGATAGACAGAAGGCATCATCTTGAAAGTGCTTCATTCGATGCTTTATTTATTTTCATGATATGTACTGCAACGAACCGTTTTCCAACAAGTTGCTTCCTTCGTTGTTCAATGTCCCGTAATAGTTTTTTTTTCTGCGTTGTTGACTAAAGTTCAAGATGAAACTCACGATGTAGGACATTCATTTGAGGTACCAACAAATAGATTCAACAATTACAAATTCTCTATGGAAATAGTACCATCTTTATATTGTGCCTTGAATTTCTCAGGGCCTACCTGCACTGCGACCTAAACAATCTTGACAACTATTATACAGTCTCACTCTTTACTTTTCTCAAGTCGAGATCATAAAATAGGTAGTAGTCAAGCAGAAACTGAAAGGTACCAATTTTTCAAAGAGCTTTGTCTGATCGAATTATTCGTAACGATTCTAGTCAAAATATGATGAACTGTTCTTGTAAGTTGTGTGGTTCCATGGAATTCAACTAGTTTTAATTGAACCTCTAACCAAATTGGTCTTGAACTAAATAAATTAGATGTATAAGCGTATCTGCGGAAAAGAAAAAAGATAGCAGATGATTAAATGTGTTTTCACTTAAACTGAGTCTTTTTTTTTGTTGGTGAACACAAGAAAATATTGAAAAACTCTACTGCCAAGTGATAGCTGCCAAATTCCTAAAAACAAAATGTTGAGAAGTAAAGAAAAGGATAATGTAGGAGAGTGATTGACATCGTTTGACTTTTACTACATCAGCTGCTTGCTGATCAGCTGAGTACTCAGAGAGTCGAAAGGCGCAACTCGGTGAATAACTGAAAGCAAGAGACATCAGACAATCTAGACGATACTAGAACACGTATCATTACTACTTTACTACTTGAGGCCAGAGAAAAAAACTATTACAAAAATTATAAGAAATGCTTCTGATGACGAGAAACTTGACGTTTCTTTTTCTATAATGACTCCTTATAGAAATTAGCTCTACACATTCACCAAGCCTAAACAATTAGATCAAGGAATTACTTTGATACTTAAAATTAGTCAGACTCGACATCCCATTCCTTCATTCAGCATGAGAAATGCATTCAATTTTGCAAGCAGACCTGATGGAAACAAGATATTGTCAAGCCGATACTTTCTACTCTTCCAGATGCGTTTGCTACGTGATTAATTGGTCGTTAACGATGTAAAGTATAGTTGGTTTCTATATTTGACTCATATAAGGTGTGGAGGTTGTCAATGTGAGCCTCATAGAATTTAAATCATTCCTATTTTGTGATGAAATACTATTTAGTAGACCTGCTCTTTGTGTATTAACATTAAACATACTTGCAGACTTCAATTTTAAGGAGAAATCTAGTGTATTAAGTACTTCCTGTGTACTTAAATGGTAATTTGAATTACCATAACAACATTAACGAAACGTTCTTTTTCATCAACTCAACCCCATTGCTATTTGGTCTCCTTTCATTTTGTTGATTGAAACGTGATTGTTATACAACTTCAATCCATTAACCTACTGCACATCAGCTGTCGTTTCCTATCAGAACTATTCAGAAGGTAACAGGAAAATACTCATTAATATCAACACAACAGCAGACGCCGAACTGAGTGACTCATTTCAAGTGCTGTGGAGGAGGTGTTGGGCGTGTTAGAAATGGGATCCATTAAGTAGAAAAGAGTCTCAGACTACAAAGAGACTACGAAACCTCACTAGATTTCAAATTGTTTAGTAGAGATCGGTACAAACAACGAATCGTTGCAGGAGTGAACGCAAGAGATCGCTACGATGTTTGTCGGGATCGGAGAGGCGGAGAGGTCATAGAGGGCAGAAAAGACGATATACAACTCACTTCGTTTCATGGCTTCTCCACAGACTGCTGTTGCTACTGGTAAGGATTTCAATTTGTTTCCGTAAGCTCACATAAATGATTTAGCAGCAATAAACGGAGTGCATTTTCAAGCAATAAGCAATATTATTCTGTCTTTGAGTTTTATTATAAGAAAATTTTGTTAATATTGCATTTTCCTCCGAATAATCATTCCCTTCCTTATCCACTGATTAGTTGTCGTAAATATTTTGTCGATATTTCCAATTTAATGATAAGTTTTCTAAATTGCTGGGCAATACGAATTTGAGTGCATCATAATGCGTACGAATTCTAAATAGATCAAACATCATATTGCGATCATAGTAAGTAAACTGGAAAGGTTGTGTGCTGTACTGAAGCCACGCTGTAGCTCATTTATTCTTCTTTTGCGCAGAAGAATGACGATTTTTGTTTATTTTTTGTACTGTTACGTAGCTATTACAAGAAGCAATGATATGACCTAACTGCCAAACAGTATTATTAATGATGTAAATGGGGGCACGGCGGTGAGTGTGCCATAGTGACACACAGGCCCGAATCAGTCCACCCTTCGGGCTACCAAGTCCGCCATACCTCCGGGGTTGGTGAATTGGTAACGGAGAGATTTGGGTAATATAACTAGCATTGACTTGGTGAGGAGTGGTCAACTCAAGTCACTGTATAGACGAGGTTCGCATTCAACCACCTCCACGGTATCACGTTGAACACGAATGCGTAGGCGCATCCCGCCACAAGGGATTGATAAATGCCAAAGCTTATCTTAGCTCAATAATATAAATAATCCTGTATGCAGATCATATATCCATCATTATTTCTGTTGATTCCAAACCCATGGTTACTCTATATTAAAATTTCATCGGACAAAATCCTTTGTCTAATAGAATCACAGAATAATGGATAAATAAACTACTCAATAAGTTTATTCAGAATCTGGGCTTAAAATTGCCGCTGTTGAAGTGCCGAGCACCGATCAGAATGAGAAACGAACTCGAGATGGTGAGATTATTGATTGAAACTTTTATGAAATGCTACTTTACTGATTACGAAATTTCGTGGTATATTTTGATAATTTGTTTATTTCTGTTTGTCGCCTTATAAAATTCGCCTTAATGTTTCATATATCCTGAAATCGGACAACGATAATCCAACATGAAATTTTTATCATCATTTCTCATATTTTTTGCTGACAAATGATACCACTATGAGTCACATGTGGCCAATGTGCCTCATTTACTTGTTGCATTTTATATAGGCCATTTTAATGATGATATTCGTTACCATCCTAATAACCTTTTAGTAGTTAATGATTACAGGAAAATGGACATTACGTCAGTTGAGACAGACTGACGCGATCGTACCATTGCAGAGTGGCACCAACCAGTTTGACTCCCAACGAGTAAGCTGACAATTTAGTATCAGCCTTTCATTTAATTGTTTCATGAAGTAATTTTCTATCGTTACAATTAGAAAAAAATGATTCTTACAAAGATAGCTATCGAGTATTTCAAATGATTACCTTCTTTTTTTCAATTGTTATTATTTGATAGATATTGATTGGTCGAAGCATTCATCCTCATTACTCATCCTTTTGCGAAATGTTTCATTATCGAAAATCGCCAAGATGTAGCATTCAATAAAATCCAGTTCTTTGATAAATATGCACTCATTATAATGCTATATGCAAATAAAGTCGGTAAGCATGTCGGAGTTAGTGACGAGAGCACTTTTTTCAATCTAAATATTTATCTGTTCCTCGCAATAAAGTTTCGTTAAACATCCTGATTACCCTTCATTGATTTCTCTTTGAAAAAAAAATGCACAAAAGAAGCGTGCTTTTGTTCAGAAACTCTATAAAACTACGTTCTTTTGTCTTTACCAGTCTTGAAAAACGTTTACATTAAAGCTAACGATGAATTTCTGTTTACCTATGCAACACGTCGTCGTATGAGTTAGATTTATTATCTATTTCAGAAATGTGTCTTATTGTTTGGTAATATTTTGATTTGAACAAAATTAAAACGAAGCCCATATTTTATAGCGGCTTCTTGTTTGCATTGAGGAGTCCATTTAACAACATTTTATCGGACTGTATAGTGTCGTGGACTAAATATGGGTTCCAATGTTGGAACTGGGTTCACTCTATTTTCATGAAGCTTTTTTATGAGATGTTATTTGAGCATCTGAATCAAGAAATCTTCACTAATCGTTCAAATACTGCAACGTTCACAAGTAGTCAACTAATTCATTGTAAGAAGTAACGAAGCTTTTTTTATCTGCTGTACGAAGGCAGATACCTTCATAACAAGAGTTCTAGTGTGTTTTAATGAGCATGCAAACCCATTTCAAGCGACTCTACGTTAATAACGTGTGCATTTGTTATAGCCTAATTTTTATGTAATTATTTTTATTATTAACGACTTTGTCATGTTAATCAATCATCGACTATATCTTGAACAACCGCCTAACTTCGTCAACCGATTTAACAATATGATTCATTTTACTGTGTATTTCTATTAGATCAGATCAGTTTAATCACACGCAACATGATGGAGGAAACACTACGATATTGATTTTTAGCATGATTTCCTCCCATGTAAACGGTGCTGTAATGGGTTGTGTGTATATGGCATATTGTTAAAGTTTATGTATGCTTTATGTGTGGTTTTGATATAGGGCAAAACGGGATTCGGAATGCCGAGAAACACTCAGACTGCTGTTGAATTTGCGGATAACGGGAAACGTTGGTCGATTGAACAACTTCGTGGCAGTGATTCCATTGTACGACTACAGTCTGGCACCAATCAATTTGAAAGTCAAAAGGTTATCACTAACAATGTCGTTACGTTGTTATAACCATTCTCACCGTAGTCATAGTCACAAATAGCACTTCGTGCGTTTCAATCTCCCGAAGTATTTTTTTATTTCATCAAAATCTTGGAAATCGCAATATTTCGTAAAGCAACCAGTTGGCTGAAGACAAGAATGGTTTCTTGAACTATTTTTTTAGAATTTCTGTTAATTTCAGCTGAAGTAGTCATTGTAAATTCCAAACCTCTTGCGTATGCGCAATTTGTTCGAAAAATAGTCATACAGTTTGAATATTTTCGATGTCATGAAGTCTTAGAGTACTGCTACGTACTGCACGGTCGCTTTTATTTTTCACTTGCTTACTTTGTAATCCATTGTACGATTCATCAAAAGCTGTAGATTTTTTGGTTGTATGGCAGTAGCTACTCTGCCGTTTTTTTTAAATACAGTGATGTTTACCGAAACTCACTACATTTGCGTTAAGCACACAATCTGTCAACGATCGTGAAACGGAATGATAAAGTCTCCTCGCAACTCTTACTGGGTACGATCACGTCACAAATAGAAATAATTTGACCGAAATATGTATTGCATGTCAGAAAATTTTGATGTAGAAATAATTGCTATCGATTATGAAGTCATAAGAAAAAGAAATTGTACGGAAGAAATTTGTTCCAGTTCGATTATTTCTAAAACATTTAAATAACTTGATTTCTTTGAGTGAGAATAGTACGTCAATCACTAGTAGAAAAGAATGGGTATTTCAACATGCAATGGTACTTTAATACAATAAAACTTTTGGTGAAACGAACTGCTACAGAAATATTATTCAGCAAATGGTAAAATGGAACAATAACAATACTAATATGATCGTAATTTATGATTGTGATCTACTCATTGTAAAAGATTAAGGAAAAGTTGAGGCTAAGTGGAAGTTTCACATAGTATTTTTTCTGATGCAAGAACGTCATTTTCAGTGTGATGGCAAAATGCTTCGAATATTTTCAGGGTATGACTGGATTTGGAATGCCGCGTGACGTTAAAGGAAAGCACTTGAAACGAATTTGGGAACTCGAATTTCCAGATGAAGTGATCACTGATGAACCAGTAACATCAAATAATCATTAATCATTTACATAGAGTACGGCTTTTGTTTTACCATTTCTTCAAAAACAATAAGTTGTTATGTTTTATACGTCTGCCGTTACGTCTTATTATCTACGCTGGAATTTCGTACTGTGCAATAGTCGTTTCCAATGATTCGTTTATCATTTTAGGACCCTGTCATGATAATTCTGAATTTAGTCTAATAATTTAGTAGTTGCATTCACTTATGTTGAGTAGTGATATTTCGAAGAAATTCTGTTTGTTGCTGCTCACTGTGACTTATTGTTTGTGCAACTTTAATGATGTTACGAGTAACAAGTAAATTGTTTTATTTTGTTTGTTTGGAGGCTACTTATTTGAGTATTTAGATAGACGACCTCACTGTTAGTGCTGATTCTAGCACGATTTCTATTTGTTATTCACTCGATCGTTGTAAATGATGGTGATCGTCTTTAAACACCATACCCCCATACGTTCCTAAATTCGTATCCGTCGGTGCGTATGGTTCACATTGGCGTTAAACACGCGCTCACCCTCCCTGGAATTCACTTCATAGTTCACTTCGTCCACCTTTCATGTTTTCATCTTTCTAAAGGATCAATCCATTTATATTTCGCTAGCGATACATACTCTTACATATTTTGCAGGTGAGATATACTTCAAAGACCGACGAGTAGAGTCTTCCCATGAATCAGTTTTTCTTGATGGGTTGTGCATATGAATAATTTTGGCGAATAGTTTATAGAGTACATCCAACAAACTGGTCGGTAGTCGCGAATATTTTTTCCGGTCACCCATTTAAGATATTATGATTGTGTGCCATGTCCTTTGCTGGTCTAGGTTTTTTTCTCCTAAAGATATGTTGGAATATGAGTTGCGACAAGTACACGTGGTTTATTGCCTCCAACTTTAAGGTGGAAATCGGGGGTAATGTTATCGTGTCCTGGAGCTGCGCCTCTCTTTATGTTTTCTATTACAGCGTGTACTCAATTTGGTGAAATTGATGGCGGTATCGTTCCAACGTTGCGTCTGTTACGTGAATTCTGGAACGGTATAAAACAATTTCGCAAATGACTTTATATAATGGATGTAGTTAATGTTCCATCCTCTTCTATTAGATCATGTAACCGAACATTGTACTCGCATCGATCCAACTGACATTTCTTCAGACTAGATAATAATTTTCCATCTTTCAACAATTTGTTTTACCTATAGCGGAACAAACCATCTTGGAAACATGTTCTACAGCTGTTATTTATTACTACCACTGTTAGATGTATTGTGGCAGAATCGAACTTCAATTTCCTTCTTTTTCCTGTCTTCCTTTTGTAATAATGAGAATAAGTCTGATATTCTTCCTTGAGAACATGAGAGGTATTGGCACGAATTTCGCGTCCTTCGATAAGGAACTTGTACTATTCGGTCTGGTCTTTGTTCATTTGTCGGTCACATTTTTTGAGCGTGTTGTTGAGAATGTCTTCGAATGAAAACATGACTAGCCTTAGTTTGCTTAGGCGGTAGCAGAATACAGTATCTTCCTCAGTTTATGACTGAACCACATCTTGGTTGAAAAAAGCCGTAATCCAATCCGGTACGGAAGCCAGGTACTACTGATAAATGTGTCAAGAAGCCATAGTCTTCTTTTCGTGAGAATATAATTGGTATTCGCATGAGTTAAACATGACTGGTCTTACCATTGTTTCATTCCCCTTTTTTCTTACTTTCTCATCCTCTGTTCCGCTAATTGTTCTTTCTGTGTAAGATAAACAGCACTGACTTGGTGATTAGTGGTTAATATAAAGTCACTGAACAGACAAGGCCCACATCCAACCACTTCCACGATATCAAGTTGAACACAGATACGTAGAGTCATACCGCAACATGGGATGATCAACGCCTGGAGTTTATCTTATCCTATTTTTAAGACTTAAGAATATGTATAACGAGAATTAACCTATCCCGAATAGATCTATTTAAAGAAAAAGATAACAAATTTTCTCATCTATAGTATTAGAATATCATCTTTCTCAAATCTCTGTTTCCCAATTAAAAGAACTTTTATCCTGGCACACTTATCATTCGATTTCAAAACGAAATATTGCTATTGATCAAAGGTTGTTATTTCTCCCCTTTGTGTACTTGTATTGTTTAAATAATAAACGTGGACGAGTTCCTCGAACAGTCAAAGCGCTTTAGAGCAGTTAAAATACATTATGTGTTTCTTACAACCATGAAATAGTTATTTTTATCTTATTGTTACAGGTATCTCCTTTTCATTGAATTCGCCGCTGCAAAAGACGACGGCGGTGATTTGGTCGATTGTAAACATATATTGTCTTCAAGATGAAACTAAATATAAAAAATCCTCTGCCTTCATTTACATGTCATAGTCCTTTATAGTGAGATTGTTGAAGTAAACGCACTAAAATTACAACTCCTGCGAAGTCATGGAGTTAAACCGTATTACAAAGCAGGTTTTATTCAACAGCGCTTTTATTCTCGATAAACTTGGTTGTACTTCTCATTATATTAATTATTGTTAAAGTTCTTTGAGGATAAGCTGGCTGTCTGAATGTTACAAATAAGCGTTACATTAGAAAAATCTCCTAGATTTTGTTGCACTAGTTTGAAATAAAGAGGTAACGAAATGCGCTAGTCGATAATGGTCCAATGTGAAGGTTTTCGATCGTGTTTATTCGTCGATATATGGAGAGAGTTGCAACTGCATTACAGCAATTTCAGGCATTACCAAATTTGACATGATAATCTTTTAAATCATCTAGAGGTACTAATTGAAAAATGCAGGCATCCCTCACCACTAAACAGCAACATAGTTCGGAAACAGTAAGTAACTTTCACAATGAATGCTTACACTGCATTAAACGAGATGATTTGGACGAAGCCATAAATGCTTTCTTTTCAAAAGTACATGGAGATAAAGCAGAAGTGTAAACATTAGCTATCAATTTTGTCAGCTTTCTGCAAGTTTCATGTTATGTAACGAAGGGTTTCAGGTTATGGGAGAAGAGATTCAAACTGAATCCTTTATGAAAGGAAAGCGAAAACGACTTAAAAAGAAGCTTGAGCCAATAGTGAAAAGCGAACATCCTGAGCCTGAGCCTGAGTCACTAGTGAATAATGGAGATCTTGCAAAATACCAGACTACAGCCGATAACGACGAGCTGAGGTGTATGTCAAGTTCTATAATGTATTTTCCATAGAAAACAAAATTAGTGGTTTCTTTGTAGCTTTATGACACACAATTGGTTACATTTTTTTCGACATTCGTTAATGATAACATTTCGCATTGGGGGGACATATTTGCCTACTATATTTTAAGATCTACGCTATTCTATAAATGAGCGTTATTCCTCACCTCGACATCTTTTTTTAAAAAGCGACAAGTCCAATGAGTTTTCGTTGATTGTAGCAAATGTGCCTGCTTATTTACCTACGGTGCGTTGATTTTCAGTGATTTTGTGTATATATTTTCTAACATCTGTAGACTTGCAACAATGATTTTCTAATGTCTAGGAATTCAGAATTTTGTCGAGGGTTTCTTGTCACAGTTTGTCAGTGTACCTATACAGGAGGTTGTTGTTAAAAGAACTAGTGCTCTAAATGGCTCGAAGTCTTATGTACGTTGTTTCCTTCGTCAATTGGTTTTAATAAACCTGTTTTTAAAACACTGAAGAAGAAATACTTTAGGGTCAACTTACACTGTCTGTGGTATTTAATGATCCCAGTGGCGTTAGCTTAGCTCTCGAAAATTGTCAAAATGTGGGTCCATACAGAGTTTGTGATTTTTGCAAAGTTGATATGCCATCGGTTCTAAGGAGTGAGTTAGTCAGTTTTGTATCATGTTTACATGGTTTGCTATGTTAGATTTAGTCAAAATTGTAATATTCAAAAAGCATTTCAGATTCGATAAAGTCTTATCGCGCTCAATTCCAATCTGTAAAAGAAATTGAAGAATGTGTAGAAAACTTTATGCGTAAACAAGATGAAGAAGTGAAAGAGGTACTGTTGTCATATTTTTAAAAAATAAATTTAGATAAAGTTTTTTAGACCAAACGTTTAGCGAAACGGAAGTTCACGGAACCTGATGAAGAGGGTTGGATAACAGTAACAAAAGCTGCAAAGAAGGTTTGTTTTCTTTAGTTTCTTAATGTCCGGCAGTCCTAACATATGGTAAATACTAAAGATATGAATTAAGGTCGGCAAAGTGATAAAGCTAAAAAAGGACGATATTCCGCTAATGGGTGGACTGAGAAGAAAGAAAAATTATGTGAGTCAAGCACATTCGCTAGGATTCCTTTTTCTTACATCTATGTTTTCCAGGTCGATTTAGCGTTTTATTCGTTTGATAAGAAAAACGCAAGGGCTAAAAGTATGTCGCTTTATGTGTTTATTACAAATTAGTGTTAAAACGAATCAGCAATCGTAACTTACGAAGTATACTTCAATTTACAGAGCTTGCTGAGTTGAGAGAAAAATTTATGCAAGATAAAAAAAGGATTGCCTTGCTGAAAAACGCTAGAAAATTTAATCCCGACTGAAGTTCAGGCCGGGAACAACCGCATGTTTTTTTCGAAGATTTTCCGTTATCTTATTAGTATTTGTTGTTTTAAGCAGTCAAATTAAGATAAATTGTAATATAATCACCATTGCATTGTTATGATTGTGTTAGTCATCTTCATTTCCAATCTATGCTTCCTGTGTCTGACAGGTGTTTTCTGAGAATATTGTTGGTCATTATTGTTGTTATTGTTAAAAACGTTGCTAAAAATGTGTGTGTATCGGAAAAAAATAAATATGGAAATTAAATCCGTCGACTATTTAGTGAAGTTACAATTCATTTATTACATTACGTTAATGAAGCAGAACTCACTCTGATAAGAAACTAGTTTCGAAGAGTAGTAGTGTACTAAACCTTGTTCAACAACGACAGGTTCATTCAGCACCAGATTGTCAGTCTTATTACTTGTTCTATCTTTGGAGACCTTACAAAGTGTCGGTGACATTTATCACTCTAATACTTTGATATGTGGTAATTGTTTAGTGAAATTGATGATTATAGATGTCACAGGAAAAACTAACTAGAATGAAAAAGCGCGTGTGTTGTAATCTCGCGCTCTGAACTCATTTTAACGCTTAGTGCACACAGTCGGGTACATCGACTGATGTTGTCTATTTAGTATTCAGTTTGAATAAATTTTTATCCTCAGATTCATAGATGTAGTACATTTCCTTTGTTGAAATATGAAGGAACGCTCACTAGAATATGTTGATGTCGCTTATCTTCAAGCAGTAGTTTACAACGCATTTGACCTTGTAAAGTTTATAATCTTGTCAATTATGGTGTACTTCATTAAAATTCGTAATCTATGCTAAATTCTCAAACTGGTTCTCGAATTTTGTTTTTCGAGGAAGCGTTCCTACGATTGACACACGCAAGCCTTTTTCTTACAACTGTTTTGTCGTATTTCGTCCTCATTTTAAATTTTTTCGAAAGTATTACAGACAGGATGAAAACATGTTTCGTATCTTTAGTTACATGAAGTTATCTTTAGTTATGTTTCTACCTTATTTCACTGCATACAATTCTAAATAGATTTTGATGCCAGCACTTTTTTGAGTTCACAATTGATGTATATATTGTTTATTCCAAGGAAATCACGAAAAGTTGAAAGCAACTCATATAATCATAAAAGCCCTTCGATTACTGTCCGCTGTTGCGATGTCAACGTCGCTTACAGAGGATTATAAACGAACTCAGAAAGGTGGGAATAAGGCATGGGAGGAAACATATATGGTATGTAGTTACCAACATGATTTATTTTAAGAAATCCACGCTTTTTTATTGTAGAAGATGCATATCAATTCTTATAAAGAAGTGGAGGGTCGGGGGCTGACTACAAAAGTCGCTAAAGACGTGGTGAATATGGAACGTAACCGATATATTGATGTGCTTCCATGCAAGTTACCGCTTTGATAAGAACATTGTTATTGCTTTTCAAATTAGTGCTTTTAAATTTTATATGTTTTAGTTGATCAATGCCGCATCGTGCTCGGATCAAATACTGATGATCAGGATTCTTACATCAATGCTTCACCAGTTTCAATCAAACGAGCACATCGAAACTATATTCTTGCGCAGGTACGTATGGTTGTATTGTGCCATGTCTTAAGGTTTTTTTTTTGACTCGAAGTCTAAAATTTCGTAGGGGCCGTTAGAGAACACGTGCAATGATTTTTGGCAAATGATATGGGAGCAGGAAGTACCGGCGGTGATAATGCTGAACAAAATCATAGAAGGTGGTCGTCATAAGTAAGTTTATTTTTTGTTTTGTTTATCACTTTTCTTTGAATGCCTGATTGTTTTCATCACAAACGTAGCATTATTGTCTATTTCGCTTGATTATGTTATAATACTGTTGTTTTTTCCATTTATAGATGTGCTCCTTACTTTCCATCAAAAGTTGGACATGCACTTGAATTTAGAGACTTCAGTGTCAAACTAGAAGAAGAGGAGAAACGTCACAATTTCATTGTGAGAAGGTTATCCGCTAAAAAAACTAATGAAAAAGATGGTCAGTGCAAATCGGTTTTGTCTCGAAGCTGTTTGTATCTTTTGAACATTGTGGTTTTTCCAGCATCTCAACGGACTATCCTTCATGTTCAATATACAGAGTGGCCGGATTTTGGTGTCCCAGCTTCCACTAAATGTTTCCTTGATATGCTAGACTTCATCAAGAGTGAGTTGATACATTTTGATATATGTATTCACATGTTTTACAGACATGGAAATTTTTTTCTTCTTATAAGGCATTTTGGAAGCAATCATTTGACAGGTATAAAAGCATGAGAAGTTGCTGATTATCTTGCATAATATTTCCTTATATATTCAAAATTATATTGTAAATAGAAGATTTTTCACCAAATGATGTTATAAGGATTGTGGTAAGCGGATGAAAAATAAAGACTCAATTAGAACATGTAACCTTTGCATTGTATTGCGATGATGAGTATATAAAATTCGATTCTATATTTAATTTCATTCGTTCTGTAGATATAACCTATACAGGTCAAAATGTGCTTAGTACGTCCGATGAGGACCCTCCTTGTGTTGTGCACTGCTCTGCTGGTATTGGACGATCCGGAACATTCATTATTGTGGATGGAGTTTTACGCATGGTTTATCACTTCATTAATTTTGTTGTTACTCGGTTTGTGTTGATAAATTGTTTTATGGAGAGGTATACAGACAACAAATTTTTGTATTTAACCACTGCCTGTTAATTTTTATAACTTGATTATAGATTGAGCTTGGCATTCCCGAATCTGAAATCTCTCTCAGTGATTTGGTTGTGGATCTCAGATGGTATTTATATTTTTACTACTCTATATTATGTGCATCTTGAACAATATTTTTAGTCAACGTTTTGGGCTGATTCAAACACCCCATCAACTTATGTTCAGCTGGCATGCCATAATTGACGCTCTACAACAACCAAGTGCAAAGGTTTGAATAAAAAACCATTCAGCCCTTCTCATAACTGCAGTTGTTAGTGACAACGTTTTTCAAATTTAGTTCTATAGATATTAATGATAAGAATCTCCATGCCAATACTTCGAATTGGACGCATGTTTCTATTTTAGAGCTTTCTCTCCGATACTTCTAATGATGTTGTAAATGTGGCTGTGAATGAGAGTGAGGAAAGAGCTATTCCTATTGACAGGAAAGCTAAGCGAAAAACTGATGAAAAGTTGACCGACTGTGTTGACGACAGATTGGTGAAAAGGTGAGTACGGTTCAAATTATGGGCATTACAGCACTTAGTTTGTTCGAGCTATAGTCGTTTCAAGTGTTTCTTTATTATGAAGTAAATATTCTAAAGAAATCAGGTTTGGTTCATTATCACTTTTCCATTTGGAGGTTTCCTTTCAATCAGAATTTCTCTGTGAATCGAATCTGGGTTTGTTCATAGAGTATGTGAGCCATTATACTCTAGAAAAATATTTTGAGAGATACCAGAGATTTGTTCTTTGTTCTTTCCTTATTAGAATATGCGTCACAACACTCAATTCTTTGCTACTGAGATATTCTTTAGCTTCACTGTTGGCACCGGTAGATTCTATCTATACGTAGTTTATGAATTCAAACAAATGGAATTTTTTTCGGAAGTCTTACGTTTGAATTTTAATATTTTTGCTGTAGATTCCCTTACAGTGAGCGCGTCGAAATAATTATAGTTATTAAAAAAATCTAAACACCGCGAACAAACTAGACAAAGTGGCAATAGATGACACTACCCATTACACTCACTGCTTGTTACCAACCACTTACAAAGTAAGTTATCTCAACATTATATTATATTTCAATTGCAATACAAAGTTGGAAGTAATTTCTACAAAAATATAAATTGCTTAAACTTGGGATGGGTCGGCGTTCAACATAAGGATAACCTTATCTGATTTCGCAATAGTTTTTAAATGAAAATATTGTGTGAATATTTTGAAATTTGCATGCGTTTGACTAGTTTCGTCATGTTAAGCATTGAGTTTGGCTTTTTTAAATAAAGAAAATCATGAGAGATTTTATAGAAAACAATTTAGCGTAGCACTTAAAAACATTTTCAATTATTGTCCATCGTTCGTTCGTACTTTTCTTGTTTCAGAAAATTTTCTTTTCAGCACGTTTCTTGATAAGAATCAGACTTAGATGAAGTTTTCGAAAATATGTCTGTAGTTTTCAAGTCGTATCAGTCATGTTTTTGTTTTCACATTTCTCTTGTAACTTATGTTCACGAATACATCGATTACCTGGAAGTCAGCAAATAAAACTAATTCAAATCTTTACAGGGTTTAAATTATTTTCTCATTATTCATCATTACGCATTCTTTTTACTGACAAGCTAGCACAAGGTATCAGTGCTAAATGTACACAAAAGTAATAATTGCAATCTTTTGACAGCTTGCACCAATAATATCTGATTTTCTTAAGTTTTCAGTCTAGTATTCTTTCCAACTTTATGTTTGTTCCTGAACTTACAATAGAAAATGTTTTCACACTCAAAATGTTTTGCATTCACATAGCTCTCTACGGATAAAACTAAATGGTATTGTTTCATTTTTTT
>KN716202.1:57777-68278 GCA_000816705.1 Dictyocaulus viviparus | reverse complement strand
ACAAGCTAGCACAAGGTATCAGTGCTAAATGTACACAAAAAGTAATAATTGCAATCTTTTGACAGCTTGCACCAATAATATCTGATTTTCTTAAGTTTTCAGTCTAGTATTCTTTCCAACTTTATGTTTGTTCCTGAACTTACAATAGAAAATGTTTTCACACTCAAAATGTTTTGCATTCACATAGCTCTCTACGGATAAAACTAAATGGTATTGTTTCATTTTTTTCAATATATTTGTTTTGCCAGATCCGTATAGTTTTTGTGTTCAAATATAATTGGAAATCAGCATTCCAGATGGAATAAAAATTATATGTAATATTTAGAATTGATCACTCTTCAAGTTGAATCAGTTGTAATTATTATTTAGACGATAGTCCGTTTCTTCCATCCAAAGATGTTTTAATTCAACAAATTATGAGGTAAAATATTTGGATGGCAGCATTTTAAGGCGGTGTTCGCAGAATGACGGGCATGAGGCTCACGTTTGAAGTGATGTCATTCAGACGCGAGATGGTTGCTCGTATGGTAGCTCGCTGTCGTGAATCAGAAGCTGCTCGTCGAGGCTTTCTACGCAATTTTCCCAACCAGATGGGCGTCAGTCGTGGTGCCTTGTTTGCTGCTAGTGGTCTCTTCCTTGCAGTAGTAGTAGGCTACTACGTGTACAAACGATAACATCTTTATGTTTGATAAGAATCAAAATGGCCAATTTTTGGAACACTGGGAAAATGTTTGCATTGTAGTGTAAGAAAGATTGTTGGTCAACTCATTGTTGTAGTACCTCGATTGCCATGTGGTAAACTTTCGGTTTTCTGATTATGTTATTCTTGCTAATCATAGCATATGTTTTTTGAAGCGTTGCAGAACTAATATATATTTGACATAAAACGATCCATTTATGATTTGTAATGTTTTTGTTCGACTATTGAACGATGGATGTCATGGTGATGTGGACTATTTGTTTTTTATAATTCAATTTTTTCACATCTTAACTTCTCGATCTAGATTTTTTAGAATCAAAGCCTATTCTCAAATGTTCGATTGTTGAACGTGACAATTTTTAATTGAATGCGATTAATTGCCCTCTTTGCTAGCGTTCAGGTAAAATTCTAGCCATTGCCCATGCCATATTCTTTCTTCCGTTTTCCAGTAATCTCATATTTTTGCCGCTATTTCGTTTTTTCTTTGGATGGAATCTATTTTTTCTCCTTCGTAATAACGCCTCCCACTTCGTGTTGCTCAATTTTTTTCGAAAATAATACCCTCTTCAACTTATTGTCACTTAGTGTTGATGACTTTATTGATATTGCCTTATGAGTTTAATTGTGATCACTTGACAAATTCTTTTAATTGTTTTCTTTGAGAATTCACCCCATAATATATAAGGTGATAAACGTTTTTTTTTGTTTTGCGTTACAGCATTTTTATCTTGTTTTCCGCGGATACGGATGCTCATTATTACTGTTGATTAGGATTGTTCTAAGATCGATTACGGAACCGCCAATGCGATTTGCAGATCTCATGTTTGGTTCGGGCTCCACTTTCGGAGCAAAAACGTCAATTTTTGGTAGTACAACAACAAATACTACAACAACAACAAACACTGAGGATATAGCTGTTGGGTATTTTCGATTTTCAGACAAGGTTTCATTTGTTCACTTCTTAGCATTTATAGGTTGAAGGATCACCTGATGATACTGTGCAGGTTTTACGATTCAGTCCCATTACTAATGAGAAGCCATTGTTAGCGGCGGGGAGTTGGGATGGTGTGAGTGCAGACGCGTGTTCGTTCTTCGAATTATTAATTAATGAACTTTGGAATTTCATTCATAGAAACATGTTTATTACTACCTATTGTTTGGTACTTTGAAACATGTTTGTACATGTGGCTGGGTATGTAATGAGTCCATAAATATCTTTTCTATGATTTCCTTCTCGTTACTAACGACGTCAAAAATCACTTGCGTATCTTAAAAGTATTAAGAGAAAGTAAAGAGCAAAAAGTCAACAACATTTACTAATTAAGGTGGACTTGCATATCTACATGTTTATAAAGCAATAAACACCTGTGGCCCGCAACGAACATTTTACTGTTGAATTTTTGTTGAATATATACAAAAGTTATTCTCTTTCGCGGTAGTTGAAGTTGATACAACTTGTTTCATTATTTTTGAATAACCACTTCAATATTAACATATTCAAGCCTTTAAATTCCATCTCATTCATTTCACTTCACAGCTCTTACAAGGACGTAGTTTTTAAGATTCTGGTGCAAAACTTTATTATATATACTGTGTTGGGTGCAAGGCATTATGAGTATTTATTTAAAAAATTGTATGGTCAACAATGTGGGTAGAACAAATAACTCTTGCCGTCTCATTCAGCTTCCCAAATTCCTTTAAATAATCACTAACTGCCAATAGTTCAGCCAGGTTTTATAATGGGAACGAAAGGATTCAATGAATTTGATTTCAAGTTGATTTTAAAGTCATCGTTCTTCAAAATCTAATTAAGCTTAATAAAATTTGGATGTTAAGCTGTTATATATTTTTGCTTATTGAAAAGAAAAATCCAACTGTTTGTAGTCACGATAAAAATCGTATACGGAGCGATAGTTTGTATAAGAGTAAATGTTTTGAGCAGCTTAGCCATTATTTTTTGATTCGAAAGTTGTCACTTTCTTCTTATAGATTATTTTTCACAATATCGTGAGTCACAGCGTATTTTTTCCAGGTAGTACGAGTATGGATGATTAATGATAATGGACAGTGTGAAGGAAAAGCTCAGCAGAATATACCAGCACCAGTGCTAGATCTTTCGTGGACAGATGTAAACTTTATTCTACGTGTTTCTTCACGTATAGAACAGTTTTCAAATATTTTGAAGCTTATATGTATAACGGCGCACTTTTTAGCTTTTCTATCACAGTGACAATGATTTTTTTGCTACGCAATGTTGACAGTGATAAGCCAATAACTCAACAGTCATAATTTCTAGGATGGTACGAAAATATTTATAGCAACAGGAGATAAAGAAGTGAGGCTATGGGATCTGGCTTCTAATCAAGTTGCAGTAGTTGGAACACACGATGCGCCTGTAAAGACTTGTCATTGGATTAAAGGTTTTGTTCATCTAGACACTCAAACGAATATATTCTATCCATTTGACCGTCAAACGACGTTGATTTTAGCTTAAAGCACACTTTACTACATTAAATTAGGAGTTTTGGACTTTTTTCAAACCAGATTTGTAATTACCTCAATGATTCTGATTACTTATTTTCTTGGCTACTTCGATGGATCATTTTTACGCCTACTGCAGGGTTCAGCAATCTTCCATTCTTTCTCGCACAGCCCATCTTGTCATTATGAAATTGTTGAAAGTTACGAATACAGCTTTCTGAAGTTTACCTCGAGCTCATCCGCTTGTCTTGCATATGGTCGCCAGGAGGACGTTTACATTCTCTCGGGTACCATTCTATACGATCCTTTTTGTCCATCTTTCGTTCTCTCTTATATGACCATCCCATCCCATCCCTGCTTCACTTCTGACGCGAATTCCTCTGGATTTTGCAGGGAAAATAATTTTTGGAGGTCAGTACTGCGAACTTTTGGCTTGGTGTTGTGTTTGTCGGTTATATTTAATAAGACACATCTCAAGCGGCTCATGAAATCCTTGTTGTGGTTGAAGTATCAACTCAAGTCTCCAATGCGTAATAAAACACTGGGAGAACTGTGTAGTCGAAAAGGTGAGCGCATATATTTGTGGTGTGTTATTTGATCAACAGTAACCTCTTTCAGAAGTCTGAACGTAGCTACTTATTTCACTTAATTCGTTGCTTATATCGTTCACCATGTTCATAGATCGTTCAAGATACATGTAAAATTAGTTTTCTTCCATTTAAAAACCGTCAGTCTTGATTTGACTTCCATTACTCCATAAATTCTTCATGAACTAGATCTTTTTTATTCGCACTCTTATCTTTTTTCCAACTTCGCCCACCATCATTTCTGCTCTTTCATAGTCGTTGAAAATAAGATTATGTCGTTCCGAAAACTAAGGATTGATGGAATTTACCATCGATTTGAATGCCGCTTTTGTCCTAATTTGAGGACTTCATTATCTACTACACGGTTACAGGGAAGAGCTTTGACGAAAACGTATCACCCAGTACGATTCCTTTTCCAAGTGGGGTTGATAAGTATCTGGACGAAAAGCTTCATATTCGTAGTGCAATTATAACAGTCGCAACAATTTTCGTATAGAGCGATTCTACTTCTTGATCGACAAGCAGCATAGCATTCGTTTCGATGCTGTCGAATGCTTTTTCGTAGCATATGAAGGGTAAAACAAGAATGGTATTCTCCACAAATCTCCGTAGCTCTTGCTACCGTTTGGAAGTGGTCTATACAAAAGAATCCCTTGCGAAATGCTCTTGATCTACAGGTTGAGCCTCCTACAATGTTTTTATGCGCTACAGGATAATCTTTCTTAGAGGTTTGTGAAGTGTACTCTAAAAACAAATTGGACGGTGAATATCTTTTCTGTCTCCCTTCTTCTGCAGAAGAACCGTACGCGAGGTTTTTTCTGGTGTTTTTCCATTCTAAAGATATTTTGTTTGACGTGCGAATAGTGCATGTAGCTTGGGGCCACAAACTTGTGTTCAGTCAACAATTATTCGATCCAGAAGCTGTGCCGCTTTTCATGCTTCATGGCAGAAGAACACTAATCACGGTGGTCTAGATGACAGTTCTATAGACTAGTTCAAGCTTTCCTTAAGCTTTCAATAATCTTTTTATTTTCCCTTTTTTGAATCTTCCTGCAACAATTTTTTACCGTCGCATTGATTATCAATCGTGTCAGTTGCGTTTGCCATCAGTCTTCTGGTTCCTTTCATTTCCTTGAATGTCGCAAAAATGGTTTCTAATCTTTCTGATTGAGGACTGAAGCATATTTGTCACATTCTTGCAGTCCTTGCACAAGTAATTCATAGTGCTCGGTAAGGTCTTTTTTTATCTGCCAGTTTTGAATGGAAAAAGTTTTGTTGAGAACGATTCCATCGCAAACGAGTTGTTTTTTCTTCTTTTTATGTTATGACAGATCTCTCCTGGTTTTTATCAAAACGATTCTTCGCGTAGGTAAAACGGTGATCAGATCCATTGCAAAAAAAGTGGGACTACCGCAATATCAAGAATTTTCTATTAGTAGTAGTAGTACGACCGATCTCCGTGTGTCTTCCGTTTTGCGACTTTCATGGACGATGTTCTTCACAAAGAATGTGCTTTTATGGAGCAGATGGACAAGAATGCCGCAACACGTTCTCCACTTCGTTTCGATCTGCTTGTCCAAACTTTACGATTCTGTACTGTTTTTCGTTCATCGTTAGCATTTTCGCTTACAAGTCTCCGACAACAAATTCGTAAAACAATTTTGTTTTTTGAATTGCTTTTTGTCTCTTTCATTTTATAGAGCAAAATAGGTGTTCACTCAAACAATGATTGAGACAGAGTTGCTATATGTTTCTCTATGATCAATTTGTGATTCGGTTTGGTAATAGAGAATTGGTCCGCGTTTGTGTTGACAAATGTTGACATTTAGTGCTTAATGTTTATGTTGTTTGTTACATAGTGACTGATTTATTTCATAGATCGATAAAACTATGAAGAGGCTAGTCTATCTATGAATACATGTTTAATCGCTAGAAAAGCTTTCGTTACAGGAAATAATTACTCTTGTTTGATGACTGGATCATGGGACAAAACATTGAGATTTTGGGATATGCGTCAGCTTCCAACTCAATCATCTTTGGCAAATTTAACAGTATGTCTTTCCTTTTTAGATTTAGTCTCATATTCACTCATTTCTCAATTAAAACGACAACGCTTTATTTGGACGAAAATGTTTCACCTTACGTTTTTGCTTATTCTATGAAAATTTCTTGTAAACGTAAAGCGTAAAGTAAATGCTTTTTATTCACTGCAGTTTATATAAAATATCAAGCTGCAGGATTATTTTATAAGTCAATAGATTTTGGTTCTGATTGTAGCTTTTTGTTTGTTCTTTCTTTCTCAAACGTTTCGGCGGATTCGATAGTTTTTTGTGTATCGTAAAATTTTTACATAATGTAGTGCTGCATGTAGTGTCGTACTTCAGTGGGAAAACAGTCGTAAGCTTATCACAACAAACCATTGGGCCAACAAAACGTGCAGTATTGTTTTCTTTTCCCTTTTGTAATTTAGATGCTTTTAAACTCTAGTGTGGATATAATTGAGGACATATTGAAAGTTGGTCTGCCAACATCGTCAATTAGACTACATTAAAGTTTAGTAAATATTCTTTTTGATTTCAGTATCCTAATAGAATGAACTCACATGTAGGTGACTTGCTAGATTGTCTTGTAATTTCAATTCTACACACGGAACCACTCTAATATTCTACAGTTACTGACAAAGGGTTTTTAAATAAAATGGTCTATTACAAATTTTAATTTAGATACCAAAGGTTTGCCAATGAGTGTACAAAATTTGATCTACATTCCGCTATTTTGAAACGACAATCAGAGCTGTCGTGATCAGTATGAAGTTAAATCTAAAAACATTTCATCGATGTATTGCTTGTATTCGCTTCGATTATTGATTAGATTAATCGCGTTCCAGTAATTCTTATACTTGTGGCAGTTATGTGGTAACCTCTTCAGTCTTTGACGCAACATTAGATTTTCTTCTTGACTTTTGCGATAGAAAAATCGTTTGACCAACTAGTAGATGGCGCGTTCAAGAACACCGCTTCAAAAGATCAGGTAAAGATCAGGCACGAAGATTTTTTTTCCAGTCCTCATCAAAGTTGACCAAAATATTCGTATTATCCCATTAAAGTTTGGTGTTACGAATAAAATATTACGAGTGAATCGAAGATAAAATGTTATTAATTTATTGTTATTGTTATTATTGTTAATTGTTATTATTAATCGGTTTTTACTGCCATAGCATCTTACTCCAAATTCTGCATTATCACGTTTTAGTAATTTAAGGTGCAATTTTTGGTTTCGATATAGCTTTTTTTTAGTACAGTTCAGTACATATGAGCATGTAAATGTACTGAATTCGGTCGTCTTTTTTATTTAGATTGTTAATGAAAGTGGATTTTCGAAAGCTCACTCAGGATTCACGTAAGGTGGTTTTAAGATTAGGTTTGCTGAAAGTTGTAGATTTATGTTTTATAAAAAAAAAGTGTATTCTGACGCACTGGCGACAACCCCTACTAGAACTTTAAGACAACAACGATATCTGTCGTAGAAAACTATATGCATTCAAGAAGACGTGATTATTCTTGTTACTTACCTAATTAGAAGATTCTCGCTTTGAATGGTGTTCATAGCTATTAGAATTTTGAGTTTCCATATTGTTCGTCATCATATACTCAACTAATCGCTCAATCCGTTCATTTTATTCGAATTATGAATCCTTTTCTCATGTTCCTCGGGTGTCTTCTACAAGCACCTCCTTAGCTATAAGTCAAAAACAGTTGCTTTGTTAAATGTGTTGTTTTCTATGTAGAACTTCTTCAAGTTCATATGAAGTGTTCTGATTTTATCTTCATCGTTACCTGATGCTGGTATGTAGACAATGAAAAATTATAAGCTGGTGTTTTTTTACGGCGTTGTTTAAATCTTCAACGAATCATATGAGTTATTAGTTGCTTGAGAAATTGATGAACGATTTATCAGGAATGCAAAACTTCGTGCTCCTCTGTTTTGAAGAACAGATTTTGGGCAAAAAAAGCGTTCACTTGTTGATGTCTTCATATTTTGGTCAATCCCATGGCATTATGCTGAGGTTGGGCTATATTGTGCAATTTGATGTAATATTCTGATGTTAGTATTGTCGATTTCTATGTGAAATTAAGTTTTCATAATGTTCTTCAGGTAGCTTAATTTTGCATTGAGTTTTCCACACCTCCGACCTATTGCTGCGACCTGGAAGGTCCTTTTGAAATTAGAGTAAATTGGACAATTTTGTTAATTGTTCTTTGTAATCATGCACGGTTGATTTTCGGAGCTTCTCTACGAGCACTGAGTATTGTGCTCATGTGCAGTCTGTCACGTTGTCCCCAATGAACGCAGATGCTCATTTATTTGAAACGGCTCTTAATCCCTCTCCTATGTGCTCCACAGACGTTTGATTGCAGGCTTTTGACTGAATAGAAGTGCAGTATACAATCCACATTATGCTTATTGAGTGAGAACCTCTTGTATATTTTTAACGAAAGTTTGTAATTCAAGTATTTTCTTTTTACTAAAATTATTCATTGGTTGATGCATATGCAGCAGGGTATACTGTATATATTTCGAAAAAAACATCTATATAGCGTGGTTGTCGAAGTGTTGACGGTGCTTTGATAATTACCGAAAATGTTGCCTTCTTACGCCTTGAAAGTATTAAATTATTTTCGAGAAATAGTGCAATACTATATTCATTGTTCTGGAAATGTGTTATCCTTCATGATGTTCATCAAATTCGTTCTTTACATTGAATTGTTCCAGCTTCCAGAGCGAGTGTACTGTGCTGACGTTTTATATCCAATGGCTGCGGTTGGTTTGGCAAATCGCCATATCAAAGTTTATAATTTAGAAAATGGTCCTCAAGAAGTAAAAGATATTGAGAGTCAACTCAAATTCCAGGTTAGTAGAATCACTCATTTTTCGCCAGCTTGAGTAGAATTTCTCAATATTTTTCTATTTTGTAACTTGATAAATATGGTATGGCTGTGTGTTCTGTAATGAAGAAGGATAAGAACGTTTTGTGACGGTGACTTTCGAATTACCGATTATCTGACTAGCTGAATGGAATGAATTGAGTGTGCTTTCAGCATAGATGCGTGTCGATTTTCAAAGATAAGACCAACTCGATGCCGTGCGGGTTTGCTGTAGGATCAATTGAAGGTTAGGACGTCCTTGTTGATACTAGAGCGTTCTCTTCATCCAGTAATGCTTGCATTTTATCGATGATCAAGAGCATTGAAAAAATTGAAATTAAACTCAGATGTTTTGTACTGTTTTGTGTCTTAAATTTCAAATATATTTACGCGAATCAGAAATTTGTTGTTAGTTTGTCTAATATATGGGAGAATTCCTGTAACTCCTCAATTTTTTGAGATCAATTTCAACGAGGATTTTTCGTCCTAAAGTTTTGAAAAAGTATTCTTTAATTCGAGGTATTATGCTGTTTATACTTTAAATTCAGTAATGATGCGCCAATACATTTTCAATGATTATAGTTCTTGTCCCATTTTTCAGAGACTAACTTTCAAAAAAATGTCGAAATCGCCAGATATCGTATCGGTCACCCTTGCACTATTTGTGAATTATTGATTATATAGGAGATGAACAAATGTGTAGTTCTGTCGTTCACGTTCTTTTGTGACACTTACCACCACCAAAGATTTTCACAGCACTCTTACTTTCATTTCAACAAAACTCATGGAATATTTATCAAAATAGTAATTATCTTTGAAAATGTGAGATAATATGAAGCTGCATATTGGCTCAATTGAAAATTTCAGTGAATATTTTGCTTTGGCACAAAAGCTACTGAATGAAAACATAGGCCGATTTCTATAAGTCATCACATAAGTCCAAATGAAATGACAACTTTGAGAGTGCTTTGTCCGCGTTATAGGTTAAGAAGCTTCAAAACGGTCTATCCGCGTCAGGATGCTGGAAGATCACATCCTTTATTCTGTCGAATTTCCAGATTACACAATCAGTACATCCAATGCGATGTGTCCATATAGTTATAATTGATTATTGAAAGAGAGTCATTATTATGTTTGAAAACATTTGTCATTAATTTTTCTACAATCTTATCTTCTGGCTGTTAAGGTCGTGTAGGGATTCACTATGTGGAAACTGCAAATCCGAAAGACAATTTCACTTTCAAGTGTCATCGATCCGCAGAAGTTGTCAACGGATTTCAAGAAATTTTTGGGGTAATGTTGAATTACGTATTTGATTTCTGAACGATTTGAATTCAGCAACATTATAGTTGAATTCCAAAATATGTTACTCGAATTCGCAATATTTCAGAATTTTCTGTGATATTTCGCTTTTGACGAATTCACCTCAATTCAAATTCTAGCTTATTTGACGATGATAAAACCATATTTTATTCTAGAAAAATAGAGTTATGTTGATATCCTGAACAAGGATATCCGAGATTTACATTGTGCATCTCCTTTACGTGCACGTTTTTTTTCTTAAGTTTTCCATCCCGCATTACATTTGGTTTTTTGAACGAAAAATAATTTGCTATTTTGCCGATTTTTGTCTTAGGATTTTGTAGTGTTTGGGTTGTTACAGACTCCCATTTCTTTTCATATACGACAACTCCGTTAGTTTTATTTAAAGATTCTCCAGAAAGAAAAATGGAGCAGATCCATAGCATAACGCGAAATGCAATAGAGAGGATTTAGTCAGTAACAATAAGTCTCAGATACGGTATAGA
>KN716202.1:34987-47211 GCA_000816705.1 Dictyocaulus viviparus | reverse complement strand
GTTGTTGTTGTTGTTGTTCCTTCGTCTGTGTTCGTTAACTTTATGCAAATTTTGCTTGACGAATTTTTCTAGTGAATGGAATAAAATCTTAGTCGTTTGACTATCGATGTGTAAAGAGGATTTGTGAGTAGCAGAAATTTTGAGAAAAGCTTATTATTGCGACATCCGCTCGCTGTCTTTTTGAAGACGTCAAACGAATTCAAACAGCTATGCACTATGGAAGATGAAAAAATTTCAAAACGTCCATAAACAACCAATACAAAAAAAAACTCATCAAACTTTTAAATTTAGAAATGTTTCCACCAAGAATCACAAAGTAATCGAAATTTTATCAATAGCATTAGTCATAATATTGAATGAATGAAAAACCGTTCATCGTTTAACTTGCTCGAACTAAAAACCTTAGAAATTTCCTCTTTTTCCTCATTATAAAACTACTATAGTGTCTTAGGTGATCTTTAACAGTTTAAGAGAACTGAATACTATAAAAGTATGAAAAGATAACAGTTTGAATGACCATAAACTCATAGGAAGTGTTAAGCTTTGTTCTTATTCTGAAGAGAAATGTAAATCTCAATAGAAATTCTCACTTCAGAATGTTTGAGGTAAAATTCTCTCATGCATTAAATCATATCACAGTAAATCTATGAGTTCATTTCTATTTATAGAATCGAAAATAAGAAAAACCAATTCTAAAATGATAAAAGAGAAGCGATTTCTCGAAATTCAACGCCGCAATAAATTTAGCGCAAAAATTTCATTGACTTGAGATTTTTCGAGATGAATCCTAGAATACGGTAAACGTAATGAAAGTGTGTTGAGTGTGTTTTGAAATTCTCCTTGTCAAAGACAAAATAATTAATGTGTAGATATACGTTACAGACCGTCACTCATTCCGATCAAATTCCAACAACTCGGAGTGTTTATTTACCGACGCTTGTGTGAAACATTTCGTAAAATCAACACATTAAAGATGAATAGTAATTCCATATATCGATTTTGATTATTGATTTTAGGCGAATGCATAAGTTATTCGGCATCCTTATGCACACACACTCACTCACACACATCTAGCGTATGCAAATTTTGATGAAAACATCCAAAAATTTCGGAACTACAGATGTAATCAAATTCTGCACCGATCGTTTCTAACAATCTAGAAAAAAACTTTGACTTTCTTCTTAATTACACGTGTGTGTGTATGAGTGAGTGAGTGAGTGAGTGAGTGACTGAATGCTGGCTTGTTTGCATTTTTCTTTTTTCGTACTAGTGTGTACTGTATGTGACGTCTAGTTTTGCTGCCAATTCTTAAACGTTTGTCATTCACCACAAATGACTATATCGATTCTATTTATGAACATTTCAGAAAAAAAAACCTACAGAAGATAAATGTCAGACATTGTGAACAGAAAACACCTCCATTCCCTCTTTCCTTTCATTCAAATTACGATAGATTTCTTGCTTGAAAGATTAAATTGAGAATTTGTCTGGATGTTCCTCATTCAATAGAGTCATTAAATATTGATTTTTTTAGATGTATGGGAAACAATAGCGTACATTAGTACTAATTGTTAGTTTGCTTTAGTGATATACAGTTTAGAATGTCGACAAGTATTGGGGAATGTATAGGAAACGATAAGCTTCTGAATTAAAGAGGACTCACTAGTGAGTTAGTTGGTCATACCATCAAGAGTTAATCGTCATTCATTCAAGAGATTTTAGAGATTTGAAACTATCCAAATGGGATGTAATCGCTACTATTATTATTAATATTATGAATATTAGGTAAAATATGATCTACAAATATGAAGTTCTCATAATAGCATAAGGATTAGACAACTAGTAGACACATCAACAATCCCAAGACGTTTCTGCAGTACATTTGAAAGAAATTTTGCTGAGGTACGATAAGAATGAGAAGTATGTGAATGGTGAGTTATTGAGGAACTTAGATTTCTGCTTAGATGTATAAGAGGCTTTTTATAAGCTTATACTTTTTATTTTTGTGAATTTTAATACGAAAACTTCAATATGCATGTCAAAGTTGTGAGTTTGTTTTTTTTCTAGCCATTTTCATCGATTTGTCTAAAATTCATTTCTGAGACAGTGACTATGTTTGTTGAGCAAAGAGAAAAAAAATTCGCATAAATTTTCACTCGTTGAGTTTTTGCTAGATCAGAGTATTGACTGCGGTTTGATTTGCGTGGAACGTGTAAATGATGCATGCAATGCAAAATAGTTCCTAATAGAAAAAAAAACACCTATGACCGTCATATCATTGTGTTTGTTGATAAGGAATGATTTTTGACGTCTATTGATTAGAATGTTGATGAACTGTTCAGTATGATGATGTCCATGCCATATATTCGAAAAAGCATCATGGTCTTCTGATTATCACTCTGGACTGGAGGCGTTTTTTTTTTTCGCCAAGTAGTATTTGTTCACCTTTTGTTTATAAATAGGACTGAATAAGTTTTTAAAAAAGTGTTGCGGATAATAAACAAACAACAATATGAAGCGGCTACATACTCGTTTGAGGTTACATTGCCATAAAAATGGATTTGAGAAGATGAGATGTAGAAGATGGATTCATTATTTCTATACATTAGTCAACCATCGAGCCTGAATCATTTTCTAAAAAGAACGCGCATTGTCGAGAACAAAATGTGCATTATATAGAATTCTCGTCAAAGCTAATATCTTTTTAAGAAGAAAAAAAACCTATGGTTACCGTTGCAGTTCTTTGTTCAACAACTGATGATACTGAAAAGGACTATAGGTACTGTTTGATATCACTTGTTTGAGTCGGCTGAGTGCTTGAGTTGAGTTTTATTCAAATCAATTCTAGTACTAATCAACTATGATAGGTTGTAATGATGTTCTTGTGTTGATAATGACGCTTGAGTTAATCGCAATACTTGGAACCGCATTCAGGACACATTCTGTTTGAACGTGAGAATGAAATGAGAGAAATAAAATGAATGAGTGAAATGGAGGGAACAGAATACTGCATTAAAGCTGGATTATTCACATTTGCTAATTAACAGTTAAACTCATCAACATTAAAGTTTTATGGCGCTTTTATTCAGATCTAAATTCTCTATTTTATATAACTATCCTAGTTAAAGTCTTAAAGAACATTATTATAAGTTTTGTAATAAAATTAGCTCGTATTAATGCTAGATGCAAATCGGCATGTGAGGTAGATAAGAGGTTCAGCGTTGTATGTGAGATTGTATTTTGTAATTGACGTCTCTCGTTGATAGATGGATGGCATTCCAATGGTGAGGACCTATCACTCATTTAAATTTGTGATGTTTTGACAACTATCGATGGTGTTAAATACTGGAATGTTACTGAAATTTCATGTTTTAAACTGGACATTGTTTAAAAATGTGATTCGATTCGAAACAAGTGGATTGATTTCGCATCTAAAACAACCAAATGTTTCGTCGTCCGTCGTGCCAATAAATCCTAGTGATTACCAAACAGGATTCGTCATTGTGCCTGCGTGATTTCTTACCATCTAATAATTTTCGAGTAAAAATGAATGAATGAATGAATGAGTGAGAGGATCATGAAATTTCCCTACCATCAGCATGTTAGAGAGGTTACGTAGGTAGAAATAATATTAGTGCTCAATTGTCGAAAGTTAATTGGATCCGAACAACACATTTGTAAGAGCACGACACCACAATACGATATATAGAGGTCGTCTAAAATGTGTTGTTTTCACTAACTAATTAGTTGATAGCCCTATCAAATCAGTAGGTTAGGTGTCTGTATCTATACATCACGCCATTGCAATTAGTTGAGGTGAAATCAGTTTGTTCAATCATTTGGAATTATTCATGTACCTCCGAGTCTTCACATTACTTCATATGATATTTCATCAAATTATTAAAATCATTCCAGATCTATTCATTTATATCGCAATTTACTGTACTAGTAGCCTTATGAATAGTACTAGTATGAAGCTAATGAGTCAAATACTGATTGAGTTCTAGTTTTTCTTGTATTAGAATTTGAAACTTGTGCCAGATATTAATTATTTTAGAGAGAATAAGAAAAATGTAAGTGTAATAACTCGAGTACGCGTTGATCATACTCATTTTGAATTCGACATTCGTGAAAAAGCTGAATAATAATAATAAGTAATAGTAAATATTGTCAAATTACTCAAAAGTATGTGGAATTTTAAGGAGGAAGAAAGCAAAACTTCACTATATTTCAAACATTCTGAATTTTAACAACTGCAATGAATATGTAAATTAGTCGGGAGCAAAATTGTTTACTGATTTCCAGATGTATTACTAATGACAATGATTTTGTTGGAGTTAATTTAGTAATGTATTGTATTAGTTAAGAGCAGTTAATTTCTGATGAAACGACTTGAAGTATCCCTTCATTATGCACATGAGAATTATCACTCAGTATTGCGAAGCATATAGAGGGCTAGTTGTCGAGATTAGGGGTTAGATTACGGAACATGACAGCTGAGTTCCTCTATCGAGATAGAAAACGCTTGATTATAGTAAACAAATAAGCTGTAATTACACGATCACGAACTAACGCAGTTCAGTTCCGAGCGGCTGAAGGCAAATTTTTTTTCTCTTCGGCAAAATGTTTTAATGTTTCTCTTGCAAGAAAAATTACTGCAAGCAGGCTTTTTGTCGAAAATCTTATCAAAATCTAATCCTTAAAATGAATTCAATTGCAAGAAATTTACTTATTTTTCGAAATAAGCTTTGAAACTAAGATCCCTCAGATTATCACAGTATCTATTTGTAGCTGAAAAGAGAATGTTAATAAGAAATCCTCAGGAAATTATTGTATTGTATCCTTAAAATAACATGACTCTTATACATAGCCAGAACTCGTAAACATTCTAGGTAAATGATAAAAAAGATTGAAAAAAACTACTTTTCCTCAGAGACCTTGGAGTGATTAAATGTCCTTGAGGTTTAGAGAGAAGAAAATTGAGAGAAAAAGTGCTCTAAATTCAATGTATACAAAAAACTGCTTGAAAATGATCAGATGAGAAGTTAAGGAATTCGAAGGGATCTAAGATCACAAAGAAATCCAAGTGAAGAAAATTACTATCGCGAACAATAATCTATTGAAAGGAAACGATTCTGAATTTAAGCAAAATGCTAAGAGTTGTTTGTGACTTTATGACGTCATTATTTGCTAAACGTTTCTGGCTGGTTTCACAAATTCGTACATGTGAAACAGACAACAAATCGGGCGGCTGACGATAAGAAGAGCTGGGTCGGTCGCGCACGGGTTTGTTGCACAATGAAAAGCCCCCGCCCACTCGCTCGCTCGCTCCCTCAGTGAATGAACAATTCGTCGATCTTCTACATAAGTGATAGTTAAAAATGACATGGTTTGTTTTTATCGACGCATTATCCACATGTTTCTTTCGTTTACACATTGTCATATGAGTTTCTATATATCAATACACTTTGTGATGTTTATTGAAGCTAAAAAGCAAAAATGGTAACAAAGCAGTCACTTATCGAAAACGCGTAACGAAGTGCCTCGTTTTTTTTTTGAGGAAAGAAATTAAGGACAAAAATTTTGTGGTTCATTAGTAACTGACTGCTAAGCGAATTACTGAATGTGATTTTCAAAGTGAATTACTAAGACTGGTTTATGGTATAACTAACAAACTGAAACCTAACACAAAGCATTCTATTGTAATTCATTACGATTTTAACTAAATAGACGTCAGAAATTAAATCTATACGTAGAATACTACGGAACATTTATGAATAGA
Source organism: Dictyocaulus viviparus (assembly GCA_000816705.1). Classification (NCBI taxonomy): domain Eukaryota; kingdom Metazoa; phylum Nematoda; class Chromadorea; order Rhabditida; family Metastrongylidae; genus Dictyocaulus; species Dictyocaulus viviparus. The sequence continues at coordinate 41,429 of KN716202.1, read as the reverse complement.
AAAGCAAGTTTATGAAAGATAACACCGCCTCAAAATCGATTGTATCACTTTACAGCTAAGAATGTTTTCGTGAAACTAATTTCTTGTCAATACTATTCATATTCATTATGGTCGTATTCAAATCATTGAGTTAAGCAAAAAGAAAAGGAGGGAAAAAAAAAAACGAACTGACATAACGAATTAGACGATTTTCAAATTTCACTTCGTTCCTGAAATTACAATTTGTCATTAGAGCGCTGAAACTTATCGCACAGTACGTGCATGTGTCGTGCGTTTTAACAACATACGTTACACATTTATACGAACGAAAACCATACTAAATTTCTCCAACGAATTTTCTTCTTGAAATTTCATTCATTTTTGAAAAGGTCATAGATCAATAGACAGGGCGTGACGAAATATAATTTGTTCCATGTGTAATATAAGCATTCTTCACGTCCAAAAAAAAAACAATGAAAAGAATAGAAATACTAAAATGGAAGTATTATGACGTACAGCTGGAGTTTAATTCTAGATAAACATGCTTATATGGTTCATTTTGTCAACATGTAATTTCAAAAAGGTGATCTTTTACATGTCATTTGTATATTTTTTACGTAATTTTACTAAAATATCATTTAATTGACTGTGTAAGAGAGTGAGTCAAACGAAGAGTTGATTGAGAGATGATATGTCATGGGAGGAATCGTTTTCATATTGAATATAATACGAAGAAACGCTATGCATTTATCATGATGTCGTTGTCGTCGGCGTTGTAGCTTTGAGAACAAAGCACTAACAATTCCGTACCAACCTGCTTATCGGACCTATTTCATCATAAAGATTTAGTGGTTGAGAAAAAGCTGCATAAATGAGTGATGGATGAGTAAAGTGGAAAGTAACGAACCTCTCGTTTATAATAGCGACATGTTTCGTAAATAAATTTGATACACAAAGTTTTTCATAAGTCTCTACATTCATTCGTTTTCTAACCGAATCTAACATGTTCAACCTACGAAATTTCTCGATCAATAGGATTTTGAGAATAGAAGAAAAGAAATAGAAGTGTAGAATGAGCGTTACAATGAAAGATTCTTGTTGGGAAGAGAGGAAATACGAATCTGAAATGATGAGCATCTAAATTTTCAAAGATTTGAGAAGTTGAAAATAATGAGCGAACCTCTACTGCAAACCTCATTTAAAGAGTGATAAAAATAACTAGGAATACAATCATTCCTCATTCCTCAACTATTCTATTGCTCTCAACTGCTATTGCTTATATCAGCCGTTTCATCTAACATATTTTAATAGAAAAATTATGAAGAAACGCTTTCGATTATTGTTGGATGTGTTATTATTATTATTGTCTTGTTGAAGCTATAATAATAATAATAATAATAGTAATAATAATAATTATTATTGTTATTATTTCTAATTGTTATTATTATTTTTTTGTCTATTTGATTTATTATTAGTATTAACGTTCATATTAGTTATCAACAATCACTGTAATCACAATATATTAAGCATATTAAGTACCGTGAGTGTGTGAGGTATCAAATTAAACAGAATGCAATTGAAAACTACTCATTGACTTAATATGTTTCTTTGAGTGATGAGTGATTGTTCAAAATATCTGACGTTTTTAAAATCGATAAGAATTACGTGAGTATAACAAAACTAGATTTCGCCATTAAAGGTTTTTTTTTTGTAATCAGAACGGAAACGCTGCTATCCAACGACATTGTTGTAAAACTCGAAACGGTGAAAACGTCAGAATTTGAGGTTCAAAATAAACCTCAATACTAAAGATGAATCACATTAAAGTTTAACCTCAGCATTTGTTTGAACATATTGTAAAAATGGTTTCAAACTAACGTTATACTTAAAAAATCATAGCAAAAGCCTGTTAAAGAAAGTATTTTGAGTGAATAGATATATTTGACTAGATTTCGTAAATGATATTCTGAATAAGGACAAAGATGTGGGCAGACTTAATGTGTTCGTCCTCAGCAAAGCCTCACGACTAATGGCATGTCATCGCGACTGAATCAGATTGAATAGAAGCGACGGCCACATTTCTTTGAAGGAAATATTAGCATGTAAAAGCTAAAAGGCATACTTCATTCTACTGAGTGATTTTCGACCTTTAGAATAAAAAAAAATATTCGTAATGAAAGATTGTTGACTTTATAATGGATTGACTAACAAAAAAAAATGAGGAAAGTAAGCTGGTATAAGTTTATTTAACATGAAATCAGTAAGGTATTATGAAAAGAGGAAAATAATATTGTTTAGTAAACTGTCAATAAGTATAGTTGTAATTTTTCTTCATTAAAAATTCTATCGACACTTATATTTAAACGAGTTAGTGGTAAAAGCCGACAAAATTTCAGGAAAGCTTAATCGTAGTTCGGTTCTTTCTCAGAGTTGGAAAAATATGTAGTGTTTTCGTAACAAAATCGTTAAAATGCCGTGTTGTGATTTACCGCTTGTGAGGTAGGGATACCTCAATGATTTTGCAGTAATGTGAGGCATTTTGTGTAGCAAGAACTTCCTGAGTAAAGCAAGCAATCATATGTTTATCCGTTATAAAGTATGGTAGTATGTGAGAGCGTTAAGAATAATAGCATTCTGAAGAAGCAGCATTTTCGCCGATATGAATATGATCGAGTAACAAGGCGGAGTTAGTCGATTATGAGGTCGAAATATAGGAGTAAACACTCAGCTGATATATATATAATTTGAATTTTTGTATTGATATCGATATTGATATTGATATTTTACAGATCAAAATGGACAACGCTATCGACGACCCTCAAACATCAATATCAACTGGAGATCAAGGTAAGAAAATTTATAATTCTAATATTCATCCTCTCATTTTTTTTTTCACTCCTTTGCTGCTTAGTGTTATATAACATTCTAAGTCCATCGTTAGTCAGTTACTGCTATAATTAACAAGTATTGGAATGACAGAAAAAACAACAGAGAATGATATTTTATACGGATGAGACTTATCCATGATGCATTATCATTCATGAGGAAAACGAGATGAGGAAAAAAAACGTTCTACAACATAGATCACATTGAGATATAGACGAAAAATAACAAGCTTCCAAATGATTTGAGTTTGTCAAATTAAGAACTCGTGAATGAATCGTACAGTGGCGTACTCAATGAGGTAAAAGAGAAAATCAAATTTTCTACCTCATTCATTGTAATATATAGTTATCGCAATTCAGTTTTTTTTTTCTTCTCCTCTTTTTTTGTTTTTTCTCCAATGTGAGAAGCCATGTAACGCTTAGTGGCCTTGTATAAGCCGCTATATTATGATGATGGTGATGATGATATAGGCACTTAAGATAATGAAAAGCTAAGAATATTTGAGTAAAAAATCTTGTTACCATGAATTCATGCTGGCCCTGATATTTTCTATAGCGGAAAAATTCTGTACTACTTTCAGTACTGCTTTGATGAGGTCACTACTTTCAGTACTGTTTCAATGAGGAAAAATTCTTCTATTATTGTTCATATGTAGGAATAACAGAAAACATGAAATCATTAATACGAAATAATTCTGAAAAATAATTGAGGAAGTTTGGATGAATCACTTGATGCATACATATTTTAATCTTAATGAGGTGAATTTCATCAGAGGACAAACTACAGGAAAAATCTTGTCTGGATAAATAATTGAGTAAATAAACTCAACGATCAATCTCATCTCATTAATGTAGTGGATTTTGGAAAAAAATGAGGGAAAATCATATTGCCTTCCCATGTGGTTGGTTATTCAAGTAGATTGATATCTTGCAAGAAAACATTTGTTGAACATAGTTTTTTTTTGTTTTCTGTCTATGAATTTGAAAAATTGGAATGATTTTTTTCCCTCTCGATATTCATCGAGGTGACTCTAATTTCGATACAACCGCTACGTAATGAGTGAAATTTTGAGAGGGAGAATTATTTTCGGCAAAGGAGAGGTGTTTTTCTCGAAATGTTTTTTTATGTACGCGTTTTTTTTTTTTCCTTTTCAATTATACTCTAATGAGAGGTAGAGTTAGAATTGAAATTATCGTTCCATTTAGACCTAACAGCTTTTTTGAATGTTTGAAGGAAAAAAATCAATAATATTTCTTCTAGTCCTGCATGATCAGCTGAATTACAGATTATTGTAGATCATTGATAGTCTTCTTCATTATATTATAAAACTGAAAGCTAATTTAGTTTTTTAAGTACTGATAACTAATAGTCACAATAGAAGTATATCATAAGAGTGAAAGTACTATTAGTAAGACTGAAAGTACTATTAGTAAGACTGAAAGTAATACTAAATAATTCCTCACGTACTCCTCAAGCAGCTGAAATATATCGTGCCAGAAAATTTCGAGAAAGCACAAAAATTCCCTTCGAAATTTTGACAAGTACTAATTACGATAATCGCAAGCTTTTCACTATATAGAGGAACGAAGTAGAATAAAGTATCTTTCCATTAACATACGAACGATTAACGAAAATACTTAGCTTAATTTCATTCAAAATTGTTCAACGTGAAAAATAAGAGGAAAAATCTTAACCTCATAACAGGACAAATCTTAACGTTATAAGAGGACAAGTCTTGACGTCATACTTAAATTTACATACGCCTTTAATCATTTAAGCCTATTAATAAGGCTTGTAAAACTTTAGAATGAATCAAAGAAAAAAAAAACTAAGTCATTTGGTCATCAAGCATATGAATAATGAAACACTAACCATTCAAAAAATTTGACAACTAATAAATATTTAATAAATGTAGTAGTGAGTATCAGTTATGCATAAGACGGATGGTTTTCGTCAATGAATTGATCATGACGATGGTGATGAGTACGTCTTCACGTCTTATGTAGAATAGCTATCTTAGATCTCCTAGATAACCTAATAGTTTTCTAATAGCCCTCATATTGCGGCACCATTCAAGGGTTTATAATATGATGATGATGATGATGATGACGATGACGATGATGACGTGAGACTACAAAAATTCGATGAAGCATTCCGTCTAACTCGTTCATCCATTAAAATGGTTTTCGTTTTATGTCTATTGTCAATTAATCTAGAAATTTCGATTTTTCAAGCATCATCAGCAACACGCCTTAATATCGTTTGCATTTCAAGCTTACATGTTCGAGAATGGTGTATATTTTGAGGAATGAACTGAATGAGTCAAATTTCAAGAAGTCAAATTCTTATTGTGTAGGTTTATATTTCCTCCTATCTCTCCTCCTATCAACATACATATTGTCAACTGATAAACTGGTTACTTAAAAAAATTCAAACTAAGTATTTCTCAAATGAAAAGATGTTAACTCATTGTATCATATTGAACAGACTGACCAGAAACAATACAAAGATGAAAGTCTCCTTAGAATCTCTGAACTTTTTTCTGAACCTCATAGAACATGACATACCTCATCTGAAAAATTGTCAATGAAATTTGTGTAGAAAAGAAATAATTACCGTTTCTTTTTTTTTTGTTCTTTCCTCATTAATAAGTTCATTTTATGAATAGTAAAGCAGTAGTTGATAGACAGAGTTCCATTTTGAGGTCAATAATAATAGCGATTACAATGAAATTTTACCTAATAAGTTTCTTAGATGAGTAACAATACTTTATTGACTCAAAATAGCTTGTTGTGAATGAAATGTCTCCTCGTTCCTCAAAAATTTTCTTAAAGCAGAAGAGTAATCTTTGATCAAATGAGCAAAAAAAAAGACTTCTAATTTTCTATAAATTATCGATTAGTAATAGAGAACAATCAATACGTTGAGGTTAAATGTTTGTCATCATGTGGTTTTCTTTCAGAATTTTCATTTTATATCCAATACATTTCTATGTTGTTTCGTTAACAAAACGAGAAGCATACGATTGAAATTATCATCCAACAATGATGATAATGTGTAGATCAACTATACAGTATACATACCGTATCATATCATATCATATGTTATCATTTATATAGAAATGTTCAAGATCGATACAGTACAATTTCGTAGATGTTAGGATGTGTCGAAGATTTTTAGAAGAAGTCTTCACGTTAAAGAATGTCTTAAAATGGTAATCGAATAGAATTCGTGCGTGAATGCAATTTCGTTTGTGCTCTTAACCGACTATGACATAACTAAAGCGAAAAAAAAACATCAAGAATATGTCATCCATTCATCAGACGGAGGATGACGACGTGAAATTCTTCGACCGACAAACGGCAACCTTTACATTTTTTATTTTCTCTAGAGAATCGAAAAATAAATGACTCTTCAACTGCAATCACCACAATGAATGATCTGGTGTGTGTGTGTGTGTGTGTGTGTGTATATATATTTTTTATTTTTATATAAAAAATTGTCATGTTTACGCAAATCTTAAAGATAAACGCGTGTGACACAAAATGGAAATCAAATTGCTGAAATAGCGAAATCT
>KN716202.1:12629-28650 GCA_000816705.1 Dictyocaulus viviparus | reverse complement strand
ATATTGGTGCAGATTTCGAATGTGGTCCGACATGCGGAGTACTCTATCTGGCTCTGAAGGCAATTTCTTTGTGGAATTTCGATATACATCAGCAAATCTCAATGAAAACTAATTTATTCAATCAGTACAGCATCGATGTTTCATGACATCAACCAATAGCAGCAGTTCTTTATTTTCAAGCTTCATCTACTAACATTTTGAAATCTGTATGCTTACAAGTAACGTTCTTGTTTCAGTTTATCCTACTAATAACTAGTTAACAAGATAAATTAAAGAAAATACTTTTTATACGATTATTTTTGCGTGGAAGAAGTTTTTGCCCACTCCACGTGCCTCAAATATATTGTTTTGGAATTGTTTTTTTTTGAGGCAGTTGAACCCGTAATAGTAACGATCATTCTCATTCATGAACTCAATAATTTCAGTACCACAAACTACACCCAAACTACATCCTTTCACGATTATCTGGAAAAGATGAGAATAAATATGCATGTAGGGTAAGTATTAACGAACAGATACTATATATCATTCGGTCTGGTAAAAGTTGAAAGCTTTTCACCTGTATTCCTGTTGATCATCGACGCTGTTGAGCGAGCACCAGTGAAACATCCATTTCTCTCTACCGCGCTTGAGAATACTCTGAATTCCTTTTTCTCTAGGAGTTCCTTGAGCATCATAATCCCTCTCTAGAGGCTTTGTGAAGAGGTCTGACCATTGAACTAGTGGTATGTTAGTATGTTAATGCCCAGTAGTATCCAATCACTTACAGCTCGTGGTCACCGATCATCCTATAGAAAACTAACAGAGAATTTGATGTACAATACTAGATGACGTCACGACTGACCAACTACTTCAGAAATGTCTTATATAGGTTGTATTATGATGAAGACTAATGGAGGTAATATATTAAAAGATCGAAATATAATATTCAGATTCTACTCACTCTATGTAACGTCGATGAACCTCGTCACACATTACGCGAATTGAACCTACTGTGCTATCGTATGGATTGGACATTAGTCCTGTGCTATTCGGTAAATTTCTAATGTCATTCACTAGTTTGAGTGTAGCGTTGAGGGATAGCAAAATGCGTTTTTCATTTAAGGTAGAAGAAGCAGCTGAATACATTGAAAATTTTAAACTCGCGGATACCAGAGATCCAACGTTCAAGTGAGGATGTTTTATCGTATTAAACCAACATATTCGGACATGAAATAGTCATCTTTAGACGGCTTCATTTTTAATCGCTAAAGGTTTATGCAATAAGTACACATTTGTGAACTTGTAATCCTTATATTTTGTATTGATCAAGAAATCCAGGTGTCGACGTTGGAGTATCATTTAGGAGTATAAACGATACCTGAATAGCATAGATTGTAGCATTGGTAGATATACACATATTGTTAAGAGGGTTGTAGGTACCATAGTAAAGATGGGTGTCTAATGTAGATGAACACTTTGCCTATCCAACACACAGAATTCTGTAATGATTATTCAGCACTGAGCATTATGATAATTTTTATTCTAACAGGCTCTCATTGGTAGATATACATATATTGTTAAGAGGGCCTCTAACTAATCCTGGACATTTTGTCGTCTTTGTAGATTGTAGACACTATTTCATTCAAACTATTCATAGGCACTCTGTAAAACTTCATGCGTAAATTAGAATGATCGCCAAGTTTGCAGCTTTAACGTCATTGATGATAATATGTAAATTACACCAAATATTGCTTATGCTAAACAAAAGACTTTAACTGTATTTGCGAAGTCAATACGATGAATGACATAATACCAGAGCACATTTCTTTATTCTATTCCTATCGATTTCTTTCGAAAGTTCAAAAAAAAATCAATAAGAAGAGAGCTATAATGCTTCTCTACTCCCAAGAGCGAAGAGAATAGAATTGAATTTCCGCATTCCTCGTCAAGGTCAAATTGATAGTTAGGGGCAGTCACTCTATATATGGCAATGATCAGTGGTATAACAGGAGGTAATACAGACAAGATTGCAAACCAGGCATAAATTACATAGCAATTACACTTTTGTTTCATTGAATTCTAGAAGATTCAAAAATGGTTCATACTTTTCTCAGTTATTTGTAAATACAAACCGTTATTAGAATGCTCTAACAATATAGCCCTCGTCGTGATGGTGTGGAACGTTTTCGTTGGCGAAAACTGATAGAGGCTGAGATAGAACTTGCAGCAAATTTTTATTCGATTTGGATCAGCTTTATGTAGAGGATAATAGGATAAGATCATTGGTCCATCAAATGAAACGTACATATTGTTTGAGTTCAGAAAGATGTTCCTTTTGTGTATTGTCGTTTGATCTGGTTCTAGTAGCATACAATAGATGTCTATATTTTTAGGTACTTAGGAATTCTCATTTAAGGTAGCACTTTAAAAAGTAATGCTCTGTGAATATATCTCAAATACTCACTCAATCAGTTATGCCGAACGACAATGAGTCATGAGAACGATAATATTTTATAGAGGGATTTGATCTACATCTAATTTAAACGTTCAATTTTTTAAAAAGAAAGCTAATTATACAAGCAAAGTTCTGGTGCCTTACTCTTCCTATTGTCAAACCCTTTAAGAAAGAGAAAACAGAAGCATCCAGTGTGTATATTATGCAGGATTTTCACGTTGTTGTTCATAAAAACGACATTCATTAACAAGCTAAATTCTGAACATGAATAATTTTTGTGCAATTTTCTTACTAAAAATAACAAACTAAATTGCCACTAGGGATAGAGGAAAGAGTTCTGGTGTAACAAGTAAGCAAAGCATCGAAATTTTTAGAAAGAAAGCCTCCCTAATGAAGTACCACTTTCTAGAAAACCTGATACTGTTCGTACTGATGAGAAAACTGTTCTAAAGAATGCTGCTATAGGAATTCTAACAGGAGCTCGAAGCGTCACGAAAACCGATGCACAAAGGTGGGAGGACATTTGCTTTTGAGTCAAATATTCACATTATTAAGTTGAGTGTACCTATTATGAATAAGAAGGAGTAGATTTTTCTTCTTTTAGATGTCTACTGTATCTGAACTTTCAGACTTCTGTTCAACTTTGGTTCACTAAAAGCTATTTGTGAAGCAACTGAAGAACAGCTGGCTCTTTGCCCAGGCCTTGGTCCGATACGCGCCAAGAACCTGTACAATTACCTCAGAACGCCTTTCACATCATGAAACAACATTTTTCCTCATTGAATTTAGACTTCGTTCTTATTCAGTTCTCATATAAAATCGTCTAATATGCAGTATTATGGTTATTTCTGATAAAATATTGATTTTGGACTGCAATTAAAACGTCTTTACGGAGATTCTTCTCGGCTCTTATTTTTTTTTTGTGAAATATTATTAGACCACTATATTCTGACTGGCAGTATTGATTCAGAACTTTATTCAAAACTATTATAGAACTCTTTTCAAGGTCATAACTTTTAAACTCATAGTATATTTTTCTGTTCACTCATTTTATTAACTCATCAACAATACTATAGCGTTTAAGCAAACTTCTATTGAGAAATCTGCGCTTGCTAAATTGACTGGCCGAAAGTGTGCAGTTTTTGTTGAAATTTTACAATTATTGCAAAATCTATCTGCTGATCTGTTTTATTGTTGTTGATTTGCTGGTATGAATAGTGAAGTTGTTGTTTCTTTGTTATTGAAAAGTACTGGTTTTTCATATGGATACTGATGATGCTATTTTTGATCAAGCACACAACAAATATTTATATTTGCAAGTATCTGTTTTATTTTAGAAAGTGTTTTGCTCTTAGTTTCTATAACATAGCCATGGACATACCGACGAATGCAAATGCTGGATGTCCTGGCGTTGGAACTGCTGGAGCAGGAAAGGCTCCTGGATGTGCTGGATGTCCAAATCAAGTGAGTTTATCCTATTAACGACATCATCTTCTTAGTTGTCATCTCTGTGTCCGATATTAACCGATTTGGCTTACTGTTTTACATTTACCAGTTCTGGACTGTTTTCAAAGGCTCAGCAAAAATGAACCGTATTGACTAAGGTATGGTCCAATCAAGAGGAATATGAATATTTAAGGGAACCTGTGCAACCGGTGAAGCACCGAAACCTGACGAAGATATTGAGATCATTCATGATCGGTTTCGCAATATAAAACACAAGGCACGGTATTATGATCTTATTTCAGTAAAAATGTTCAGAGCTCCTAATTCTCTATACTTCATGTGGCACGGAATTTCTAGTATATTGTAGATTTTGATACTCAGCGGTAAAGGAGGAGTAGGGAAGAGCACCATCACCACAAACCTGGCTAGAGCTCTTGCAGCGGATCCATCGAAACAAGTGCGCCTTTATATCAATCTTTAGTGTTATCATTTTGAAATTTTTCCTTGTATACTTTTTAGGTAGCCATTCTAGATGTAGACATATGTGGTCCATCGCAACCTAGAATGTTTGGTGTGGAACAGGAAGAAGTGCATGACAGTGCTGATGGCTGGTCACCGGTATTCGTACGAGAAAACCTTTGTCTCATGAGTATTGCATTCCTTCTTGGTACGCTGTGACATTGCGCAGAATTATTAATGCTATAATAAGGCGTCACAGACGATATAAGTTTTTGGGAGTGTCTAAAAATAATTTTAATTTTTAACGCAAATTTCTTACATGTAAGGAGTTCTTACTCGTGTTTACATAGCTATTTGTAATGTAAAGTAAGGTACTAATTTGGAATGTTAGGGCGTTTCACAACATAGATTTTTTGTGCTTATTATTTTTATAAAAGTGTTTAGAACAGTTACTACTAAGGAATTTTTATAGGGAGCAGAAATGATGCAGTCATATGGAGAGGAGCTCGTAAAAATGGTATGATTAAGCAGTTTCTTCGTGATGTTGATTGGGGAAAGGTATGGAAATGTACATTTTGTCAATCTATAAAACTACTATTTTTGAGGTGGTATATAAATGCTAATTTTCGTTGATCGTCGTTTTGTATGTAACTGATGGATGCAAGTATTTGATACGCATCAGTGCAATTGCAAAATGGGTTAATACTGAAGGTTTGGCATTATGACACTGTTTATAGCGTCATTTCACATAACGTCATTAGTTTAAGAAAATATTTGCTCTTATCTTGTATATCTACCTTACTTGTGTAGTTGTTGTAATGAAACTAGTCGTACTGCTTTTCTGTCGTTCACTTTATCACATAGTTGGCGTATCGAATAAATTAACTTCAGCACTGATGCCTAATATATGAGTGTAGCGTTTTGGTTAAGAACTCTGAGAATTTGTAAGAATCTATGTTTTGTTTGCTCACTGATTATGGAATGGGATTCATTACTATTTTCTTCGTCATGCAGTTTAATTTCGATTTCAACTGGATCAACTGTAATATTGGTCTCATTAATGATGATATATTCGTAGCGATATACATGCTACCTCTCAACGGAATGAAAGATTGAAGGACTTTACTAACAAATACTTGATAAATTTGGGTGCTTCTTGTTTTTACGTATGATATGATTTTGCATTCGCTTTTTTTATGTCACATATTGGTTTGCAACATTAAGAAGAAAAAACTATTAAGTGGATGATGCTAAGCATATCTACTAGGTCTTTATATATATACCTTCATTGTTATGTATTGCATGTTTTCATTTTAGTTGAACTTGACACAATTTTTTATATCTATTTAGAAAAGTAAGCTTTAATTTAAAGGTTGTAGGACAAATCATGCTCAATTTTTATACATGGTTGTCTGCCCTATTTATTGAAGTTGTCATCATGAACATATGCATTTCAGTTTTTAGTTTCTAGATGTGCTCACATATCATCTTACTACAACAATTCAATCGAACAAAGTTAATCAATTTATACCTTTTGGGTACTGCTTGATTTGATCAATCCTCACCTGTTATTATATCTGTTTTTCGATGTGATTCTTTTCCTTCCCGTGGCTGTGTTTTTATAAGAAATCTGTTTTTCAGGTTGACTATCTTTTAATTGACACACCCCCAGGCACTTCTGACGAACACATATCTTTAGTACAGTTTCTTTTGCAAGCGGGGAGTCTTGACGGAGCAATTATTGTTAGTACTCCTCAGGAAGTTTCACTACTTGATGTTCGCAAAGAAGTTAGTTTTCTTTTTGTAGAAGGCTTTAAGAAACACGAATATGTTTTTCATCCGAATTCAGTTTGTTTCTCATTAACTGTTGAATTTATTTTAAACTCATTGCGCACAAGCAATAGTTATAGTCGATTTTTTTCATAATTATTCGAAATAGGGCAGCATATTTCATTATGGTTGTTGTTTGATGACAAACAAATTTGCGAATATACTCTTTAGTTTGAAAATCAGTAGTATTTTATCAACGGGGAGGAAGTAGCGTTCTCTTTTTCGACTTCGATAACGGTGTTATTACACATTTCAGGTTAATTTTTGCCATAAAACTAAAGTACCGATTTTGGGTGTAGTGGAAAATATGGCAAAATTTGTCTGTCCGCATTGTAGCCATAGTAGCATACTTTTTCCTTCAACAACAGGTAAACTGATACTGCTTTTTGACTAACCATGTTTCTATTGTTGTATTGAGGGTATAGACTTCAACTGCTACTTCCCTAAAATCTCTGCTTAGGTGGAGCGGCGGCTATGTGCAATGAAGGGAAATTAGAATTATTGACTCAACTACCGTTAGAACCAGCCCTTGCTCAGGTAGGCTTGATTCACTAAGCCTAGAAAAATATAGAATTATTGTATTACATGGAACGGATTCTTTCGAACTTTTTCATGATGTGGAGTCTTCTTGATTTACACCTTACAAGTAATATAGGTTTCCTACCAAATATTGTTCCAGAGTTTGGATAATGGAGAAGATTTTTTTGAGAAATATCCTGATTCTGCAATGGCTAAAGCATTTCATGAGTTGGCGAAGAAATTGGAAACTATTTTAGAATAAAACGTAGAGCTTGTATTATCGTTATTGCTTGTACATACTGTTGTTATGATTTATATTGTGAATTTAGTCTATAATTAATCTGTATTTTATGTTGTCTTTATTGGTCTTGTAGTACTTTTTAATTATAAATATAACAGTTTAATTGTCTGCTTTGAAATCTTTTCAATCTGGTTTTCAGATATATTCTTTGATATCAGTTTTATATTGTTAAATTCATTTGTGGTTATCAATAACAATTTAGATTATATGCTGTAGCATATTACTAATATTAACAACGAAAATGTGAATCTTTCCTGACATTTCTTGAAATTAATAGTAGTATTATGGCTTCTTTAGGAATATGTATCGAGTGGTCATCACTGGTATGGGGGCTATCACACCTTACGGATCGGGTGTACAGCTGCTTCAAAAAATGCTGTTGGAAGGGCGTTCAGCGCTACAGTTTTCTGATCAACTTGGTTTTGTGGTAGGATGATCCTTTTAGTGTCAAGCTGAAGACAGCTGCTGTTTAAAATATTGTTTTTTCTATAAAGAAAACGCATCTGTTTCGCTGAGTTTATTAAAAGACGAGTGCAAATATACTAATATATATAATACTACATGATTCAAGTTTTAACCGACGTGTTATTTGCATGGTAGATTTGTGGAAAGAAACTTTATGCTTATTGTAGTAATCACATGCGTATTCAATTATAAAAATAACTAAATATTTATTAAGTAAAAGAAGAGTTTCCTACTTACGTCCTATGTTTCCTTAAAGGTTGGAACGATCCCTGAAAGTTCTGTTGACTTCAACCAATGGAGCTCCGGTGATAAACGTGAAATGAGCAAAGCTAGTCTACTAACGCTCGTGGCAGCTGAAGAGGTACTAAGGTATTTGATGTGTACGTTTGAATCAGCAGTGAATCAGAATTTACATAACAGTAGAGTGTTTTTTGATCTAGGTAATGTCGATGTCAAATGCTAAGTCTGTCGAACACTCTGACACTTTGGTTAACATTGGTACCGGTGTTGCTGATTTATTAGAGATTGGCAAAACATCAACATTGGTACAAAACGGACAGTCTAGGTGTGCATTTTAGACAAAAAAATTACAAGAAAATTATTTCCTAGAGCTTTATCAACCCTGAAGATTTTGAGTACTGAACTTCATGATATTTCGTCATAAAATCCGTCTATTGTAATATTAAGTTATGAATAAAGTGAGCTCCTAAATATTTCTTTCCAAAGTTACTACGAGCACGAATCTAACTGAATATTTGTTACAGTCATTAATGTATGTGTGTAGTGAGATACCATAATCTTGTTTTTATAAATAGAGACGTAGTTTTTTTTTGCTAGTTTTGTTACATTAATTATTATTACAACTAGTTTTTCTTATTAAGAAAAGTCTCACCATATTTTGTACCACGGATCTTGACTAATTTACCGGCTGGTTATGTTGCAATGAAGTAAGTTCTTTTCCACACTGTTTAGTCATGTAAGGTCAGACTTTAAAATTTTTTTTTGCGGTTGTTTTTTGAAAATTTGGTGTTTGGATGTAGAAATACGTGTGTTTATTGTGAAGGTATCATATGATGGGCGGTGCTGAGAGTGCATCTACGGCTTGTGCCACCGGACTCCATTGTATTGGTCAGCATTATTAATATTTAATTTGATATATAAAGTGTCCTCTTACTTTCTTCAATAGTCACTTAGATGTTCTCATTTTGGTGTGCAGATAAAAGCAGAAATTAAAAGGTTTTTATCCACTTCTATTTCATATGTTGTATTTAGAGTATAGCGCTATTAAGGTAATGCATTTCGTGCTGTCAGATACGGTTGGGCAAGACGCGCCATAGCTGGTGCTACTGAGAGCTGTGTAAATCCGATTGCTTTGGCTGGATTTGAAAGGTATGTGGTGAGCACAACAATAGTAATATTCACTACATCAACTGTGATAGAGTATTAATAAAAATACTGTTAATGTGGAAAATAGTGAAAGCTAATGAAGTGAGTTTGACTTCATGAGTTTTGGCGTTGATCAATTCCTGTCGCATGATGCCCCTCTGTATTCGTATTCAAAGCAATATTGTGGATATGGTTGAATGCAAGCCCTGTCTATACATTGACTCGAATTGGCTATTTTTTACCAAGTCGGTGCTGTTCATATTACTCAGGTTTCTCTGTTACTAATTCACAGGTCGGAAACTTGGCGGGCATATAGACTTGGAAGAGAAGAGGGAGATGGGGACTTGGAAAAGAACGATTTTGCTCAATGATTCTTACCAAAGACGCTTGATGAACATCCGATGTAAAGCGCAGTTTACTTCATAGATCTTTGTAGAGCATCCCCACTATCAGTATATTTAAGAAAATGTTGCTTTTTCATTCTGCGAAATCATTGCTTAAGAATTGTGGAAGTGTGCATGTTATATAATATTGGTTGTATACCTATTGTGCTGTTTTTTTGGGCTTTGAAGAGGACCAGGTGGTGTTTGATGCCTTTTATGACTTCATTATTTTCTATGGCAAATTTTAGAAAAATGTACTTGAATTCCTTCTATGTTGTTTTTGACAACAATATTCCATTAATTGGTATCTCGTATACGACTTATATAATGCAATGAACAAACAAATATAATGTAGAAGGCGGTTTGTTTGGTGACATAATTTTCTCTGCGACTTCTATTATTTCACCAAGTCAAATCAACTTTTGTGAGCTTCCCCCACCCCCGCGGCCTACAACAACCGCCCTTCTTCCAAGGTCGATAAATTGCTACCAGAGAAACTCTGGTGAGATAAGTAGCACTGAAAAGTGGTCACCTCAAACCTCTGTATAAAACAGGCTCGCATCAAACCACCTTTATAATGTCACGTTGAGCAGGAATGTTTAGTTGCATCCAGCAACAGGAATTGATCAACGCCAAAGCCTTAATTGACTAGTTCTTAGAAGGTATTGTTATCTTGAAACAATAGAACTGACATTGGTTTACTGAGCTGTAACTTCATAATTTGTACAACCTATCGACAATGGTTTTTTAAATAAAGTAGAAGAGATGTGTTAAGAATCAAATATACTTGAAAAAACTAGTTTTATTTAACTTACTACTTGGTAAGTTATTTGGCTGCGTGGTGAAGATCTCATCTACAGATTTCTAATTTATTTATTTCTGTCGACTTTTTTAGAATGCGAGCTCTATCACGTGGAAAAGATCCAACCTGTAGTCGCCCGTTTGACAAGGAACGTAATGGCTTCGTACTGAGCGAAGGAGTTGGACTGATATTGTTAGAACGATTGGAAGTAGGTAATTATGCTTCTTATTTAAATAATCCTTTATTCCTTGATTCAAGCTATGAAATGCTTTAGGACGCTACAAAAAGGGCTGCTCCAATTTTAGCTGAAGTCTTGGGTTACGGTGAGAGAATGGATTCCAAATGAATTCAAACGATGATTTGTTAGGAAAGCTAACCAGTCACTTGAACAACGTTATGACATAATCAAGTTTTGTTCGGACATCTCTCGTTAAACAAATGTTTCTATTAACATCCTAACATCTCGAAAGAGAAAAGATATGGTGAAGTCTTGCAAAGAAAATTGCTCGCTAAAACTGTTCAGATTTCCGTCTAATTCTTGATTAATATTGTGCTCAGCTTTCCAAATCGTTCTTATTTATACTACTCACATGGCAGTTAAACAAGGCAATCTTATAGGTATTTCATCGGACTGTTACCATATCTCACGTCCGGATCCAACAGGTATTGGAGCAAAATTGTCGATGCAGCGAGCCATTTATGACGCTAATATTTCCACAAACGACATAAGTTACGTGAATGCTCACGCGACGTCAACTCCAACAGGTGACGCGGTCGAAGCGCTCGCCATACGCGAACTGTTTGGGAAGAGACGGATTGCTGTCTCTTCCATCAAAGGTTGGTATTCTGTGTAGATTGTAAAAGTAGTGGCTGAACGCTCCGCGTTTTGAAAATGAACAGAATTTTAAAAAAATTCCAAATTATACGTTTTTCTAAAGAACGGCTTTTTTTCGTATTATGTGTTAGTTTGGATAAGCGGTAGGCTACCATAACTTGGGACTTGCGTCATCAAAACTTTGCAATAATAACTTTCTATTGAAATAAGAGTAGAAGGATGATCTAGATAACGAACACTTCGACAGCTCTGTTACCCAAATGGTCCGTCTTTACACGTAGTGAGGGCATCAGTTATCTCCTATTCGTTTCTTGTGCAACTGTCATTCACTCAACTGATAATCTTCTACGTACATTAACATCTACGGCGCGAATCATTCCGCGATTTCAAAATTGTTGATAGCTACGAATACAGCTTTTTTGACGATCGTCTGACTGGTCCATCTGTCCATCCTTTGACTGGTCGTCCAGGAGCACTTCTTTGTGTAGCATTCCACAGAGTGTTTTTTTCCATCTATCGTCTTCTATTGTTATTATATGATATGGCGGTCTACATTTTGCTTTTCCGATGCATATTGCAGATAAGATATTTCTAGGAAACCTGGACGAGGAAAGGTTCGGCGTTGTGACCATTAGGAAGACAGCTTTCAAGTCTCCTATTATTAGTTCGTTAAATCCTTTACGTGGTTGCGGTATCAAGTCAAGTCTCGACTGCGTAGCATAGTGTGAAGAAACTTGTATTAAATAACTGGGAGATAGATAGAAAAGTACAGAAGAATGGAATGGATAAAGTTTCCAAAGCAAGGATCTTCTTATACCCTACATATTAGCGTGTATTTATGTAGTGTTGAAGATGAGTTGGAGCGGTGAGTTTTTGAGGAAGTAGGAATTATAGTCCAGAATGGAGGATATTGTCTACATGTTTTTTTTTGTTCGGTGAGTCCTTGTGAGTACGATGCCGATATTACAGAATTCACAATAAGAACATAATGGATAAGCATGGTAGTAAAGAAATAAGAATTATGTACTGCATATGTATCAAAGTGTAAGTTTATAAACAAAAATAGATTAGAATTATGCAAATTGCGTTCTTCTAGCAGAAGCTCATCAATCTTGAAGGGGATATTTTTTATTGGAAATTCGTGATAAATGTAAGTGTATAAAATGTATTCATATCAGTTTACTTTGAGTTAGCATTTTAAGTTTGTAATTTCGAAAAAGCAGCATTTCATCTAGTTTATGAATAGAGATTTTTGTAGATTATTTAAATGCAGCTTTTGGTCGTAAATTTTAAAGGTCACATTGGACATCTCCTGGCAGCTGCCGGTGCAGTGGAAACGATTGCAACGGTAGAAGCGATTCGTGACGCAAAGTTGCCAGCGAATTTGAATCTGAACGAATCGGATGATGAGACTGATGTTGCGCTTCTTCGTCAAGTTACTGAATGGCCACGTCCTCGAATAGCTGTAGTTAATTCTTTTGGATTTGGTGGTACAAATGCAAGTCTTGTTATATCTGAGTATCAATCGTGAGCATATTTAACTTGATCCCATTGAATATTTTCCTTTTCAATTGCACAATGAAAGTGAGTGTAGTGATTACAACTAAGCGAGCAGTTGACTCCTTATTTCTCATTACCTTGCCTTGGGATTTTGAGTTTAGGATAGTTACAAAATAGTGGAAATAGATAAGTGCTGAAACTCGTTTGCGAGTTTAGTTTGTCATAAAGTGTATATTTTTCTTTTGATGTTCTGTTATATATATATAATTCCAATCTGAACGACAAGCTTTTCGTATACATTAGCGAGGTATTTTGATAAATCAGTTTTATTCGTTCAATCATATCTGTAGTACTGAGTTCCAGTTTTCTTTCTTCTAATTTTGATAAATATTTAATATCTAAACTGTACCGACTGACACTTGCAGTGAATGAAAAAGCGAGAGAAATTACGAGCTCTGTAGGGATTAATTGAATGAAAAATTTGGAAAACAAGATGATCACTCAGAAAATCTGTGCGAGTACTGCAGCAGGAATTGTTATCGTTTCTTGTATAATATTCTCGAGACTCCTTTCCTATACTGATTGTTGAGGCAATGATTTGCTGAGGTGAGGCACGAGTATAATTGATACCAAACTAGATCTAACAGTTTAGTTTTACGTTTCAAACATTATCTTTAATGCTTAATTTTACGCTGATCACAATGAAAGAGGAAAAAAATGAGTAGTTCTAAAACTCAACAAACTAGTGAGGCGTTAGTTCCATTATCACAAAATGAAGTGCTAAAATAAAATGAATATTCGAGGTTTGTTCAGATAATTGTGCTTCTTGCGTCATTTCTTCCCAAATTGTTATTCATCATAACTTTTGTGTTATGGGCGCAGTGGTTCAGTGGTGGAGGTGCCGCAGTGACACGCCGGCCCGAATTAGTTCGCGGCCGCCCCCCAGGCCTACCAAGCCAGCCATCCCTTCGGGGTCGGGGAATTGGTACCAGAGGTATCTGGTTAAGATAACTAGCACTGACTTGATGAAGAGTGGTCAACCAAAGTCACTGTATAGACCAAGCACGCATTCAACCACCTCCACTATATCACGTTGAGCACGAATGCGTTGGCGCATCTCGCCACAAGGGATTGATCAACGCCAACAATTACCAATAATTATTATCATAACTTTTGTGTCGAAGAAAAGTTGAATTGAATCCCAGAAAATATAAGAAGTACTGAAAAAGAGTTACTAAACTGAATGAACCGTACTGCTTATTTGTTTATTCTTTCGACTAGACTTTCTATCAGAAATCTAGAATGAGGATCATTTGAGTATTAAGTTTGCTTTGCTAAGAAATTAATACAAATATTCTTGGTAATAAGACGTACATTAACATTGTTGCTATTTATTAACGCTTTACTTCCATTACTTTATTACCAGAATACGTAAAGGATTTCGAAACTACTACAAATGAGGTCACTGAGGTACTGTGAGACTTCAATCAGTGAATAGTAATGGGCTTATGCGACATGTTAATTTCGTATTCAATGAAGCAAGTAGAGCCTTAATTTAGACATACAATAATATAAACAAAACACCATAAGCTTAAATCATTCAATGATTAACATATAACATAGTAATGTAAAGCTTGATTCGTCTGTAACTACATCAGATTGATGACGAACCAAGGAGGTAGTCGTTGAGGCAATAGAAATCATGCTACTTCAATTCATGCGAAGTTCTACATAGATCGTGTTATCGGTAAGAAAGAAACCTAACAATCTAACTATTTTTAAGGCTTGGATTATATTCTGTTTGGTGAATACGTTAAATCTCGTGCCTCATCTATTAACAATTAGTAATAACTTACTTCCTAAGACAAAGAAAAAATCGATAAAGTATAAAGAGAATTGCTTAACATCACTAAATTGAATTAATCCCTACCTGTGTAAACGAACAGCTGTGATTTTTTTGTTGATCACGAGCATATCAAGAGATCAAAAAACTGTGGAAGAGTATTCTGAAGCAGTACGTCTCACTCGACATGCAGTGTTTTTCCATTGCAAATAATCTGCTCAGTGCTCATCTACGGTTGACAACCATCTTGTTCTGTAAATTTAGCATCGGTAGCGAAATGTAGATTTATTCTTGAGCCATCGTCAATCGAATGGAATTCAGCCACAGAGTTGTAGCAGGGAACACCACGTGGAAACTAAAAATAGAACTCTATAGCAATGAGGGAATAAGTTTCAAATACTGACTGATGAAATTCTCTAATTCCAACCAGACATCGATCAGGTCCAGGACATTTTATCTCGGCATTTCTTCCAGAATAGTGCAACTTATAGAAAGTTTCTTGAAAGCATTGAGCAATCGCTTTCAAATAAACGTAACTTGTTGGTAACGATGGCAAAATCTTTGCAACATCCGCTCTATTACGCATTCTGAAAGAAAAATTTATATCTCCAAATTTACAACTGCATAATTTAACTTCAGTGACCTTTCGAAATCTTTCTGGATTTCATTGATATTCCTTTTTTCGATTAGCTCTTGTTCTGCGACTTCAACCACCGTGTTCGGTAAGAACCATACTTTCTGGCTTAATGTGCTTCTGTTTATAGATGTTACCTTAAAGATTAAAACACATTAATAATCTTTTATAGTATCTTTTTTTTTGCTTTTTATCTTATATATCTCGAAGAACAGAAGCGTAGTGGCATAGTGGCGGAGGTATCACAGTGGTCCACAAGCCCGAATCAAGTGGCGGCCACCCCCTAGGCTAACCAAGCCCGCCATCCTTCCGTGGTTGGTAAATTAGTACCAAAGGAATCTTGGTAACATAACTAGCACTGAAGTAGTGAGGAGTTAAGAGGTTAATTCAAGTCACTGTATAGACCGGGTTCTCATTCAACCACCTCCACGACCACACTTTAAGCACGAATGCGTGAGCACATCCCGCAAGAGGGGTTGATTAACACCAAAGCTTATCTTGTCTTGGTGAAATAAACAACGTTATTATGAGGCAATTTATTTATTCGAGAACTACTCGGCTATTCTGAATTACTCGACAGTTTCTCTTACTCTTATGATCAAATGAGTTTGAAATTTTCATTCCAATACTGAAAATGAACTCACCAATTCAACATGTTTAAGATGAGTTATAGCATTTACATGAAGTGGAACGTTGTATCTAAAATGGAATTCTTAGAATTCAATATTCGATTCGCCATGATTTTTTTTTCACAAATTTCATAGCACACGGTTTGGAAGATCGGCTCGACTATTCACAGATCGACGCTAATTTTGAAATTCTGTATTTGTTAGACAGATAGCTTAAGTGAATTCTTGTTGTACAGTACGTGAAGCTGGTAGAGAGTGTTCTATTGAACAGCACAGAACAGAACAAGCATAGGCTACTTACACACGTGTACTTACACTCAATTTGAAGCTCTGTGAAACAAATTCATGGATCTTAAAAGAATGTGGTTTTTAAAGATATCGATGAGGTTTTGAGTACTTATATTACTCACCTTTCCATTCCTTTAGCAATAAAAACAGGAAAATGAATCCATGTGGTGTTCAAATAACGTGGATCAGCGACCACTTTACCAGTTTCGCTAACTTGTACAAATTGAATGCTCGACATCGTTTCCATTAAGTTGAACTGTGTAG
>KN716202.1:0-11306 GCA_000816705.1 Dictyocaulus viviparus | reverse complement strand
TTTACAATTTCTTTCCTCGTCATTACCATTCTTGCACTCAATTTCTTGACAAGGGATTTGTAAAAAAGACTCCTACTTGCTAGGGACTGCACAATGCGTCACGATGGACTATTCAAGTGTTCATACAATAAGTGTTGCTATGTTAAAGTGGTAAGAAATTGCTGGAGATTAATTGTAAAGTAGTCACTAGAAACAAAATGTAGCACTTCTACATTTTTACCGTCTACAGCACTTCTGAAATGGTGGAAGACATTTGATCTACAAGTGAAACAGAACTTCCATATAACTAAAATGTACAGAGTTAATGATTTCTAGGAACATTTCATAACTCATTCAATGGAGTTTGTCGACGTGTACTTACACTCAATTTGAAGCTCTGTGAAACAAATTCATGGATCTTAAAAGAATGTGGTTTTTAAAGATATCGATGAGGTTTTGAGTACTTATATTACTCACCTTTCCATTCCTTTAGCAATAAAAACAGGAAAATGAATCCATGTGGTGTTCAAATAACGTGGATCAGCGACCACTTTACCAGTTTCGCTAACTTGTACAAATTGAATGCTCGACATCGTTTCCATTAAGTTGAACTGTGTAGCAGTTTTTACTAAAGTGATTTCTTACTTGTAATGACAAAGATCAAACTAAAAACTTTTGCAATAAGTCACTTTTGTAATTCATCTGTTCAGTTTTTAAATGCTATTAAAATTGTATAAATATTTCAAAATAGTTAGCAACAATGTTCTTTGAAATAATCCACAACTACATTCATTGAATGTATGAATAAGATAATATAAGCTTTGGCGTTGATCAATCCTCTTGTGGCGGTATTTGTCTATGCATTCATGTTCAGCGTGATGTCGTGAAGGTAGTTGAATGGGGGCATTGTCTATACAGTGACTTGAGTCAACCACACCCCACCAAGTCAGTCCTGCTCATCTTAAACAGATTTCTCTGGCACCAATTCACCGACTTGAAGAGATGGCAAGTCTGGTAGGCCCGGGAGCGGCGGCGAACGACTCGGGCTTGCGTGTCACCACGGCATCTCCATCACTGCGCCACTATGCCACTACGCCCCATCTGACGTACATATTGTAAAATTTGATCAGAGTAGGGAAAAAATCGATAATACATCAGAGATAGAATTGTTATTTGAAATAGTCGACAGTGTTTTCAGTGGTGCATAATAACTGCGTCTTATCTTGAAGCATCTATTTTACTTACCTGCTTTTAGTTTTGTATTTTCTTTCCCGTAGTGAAGGTATGCGACATTTGGCATTGAATTGAAAAGATGAGCAAACTCTTCCAAATACGTGTCACCCATTCTTGGAATCAGAAGATCATCAAGATCCATTAACGCAATATAAGAAGCAGATTCCTAAAGGCATTAATCACTTGTGAACCTTTAAATTGTTTGAATAGCCTTCCAATAACTTGAATACGTTGTTTAGACGTTCCACAAGATGTAGTGATTAAAGAAAATACGAATTCCTTTGAGAAAAGAGCTCGAAGAAACTAATTTCTTCTCATATCGCACAAGGATGACTGTTCTGTTCAACTATAGTGTTCTGTCAACAGATAAAAAAGTGGAACGGATCAAATTCACTTTGTACTGCAACAGACAGTCTGTTTGTGCTGCAGCTTGGTTTCGAAACTCCACATTCACGTTCGGATTGAATTGTAATTCGGAAATTGTACGCAAAGTGATTCGAAGCCACGGTTGAATAGTCAGATAACCCTGAATGATTTGAATATTCGTAGAATAACAATGTAAGCAAGAATTTGAAGCTGAGGAAAAATAAAACATGCCTACAAAACTCTTACGATGGAAAACTTTATTCACTTACTTCTTCTTCATAGATTTTCAATAATTTGTAAACTGGAGACACCATACTTCTCACGTATAGATGCATATGAGTTCCGAATCTATAAAGACAACAATTAGCTTTCAGCTAGAGGAGAATTACGTTTGCTAAGAATTCACTAGTTGGATAGAATTGAGGCACAGAGTAGGATTGGATGTATACTACGATTTTGCTATGACGAACGCTTTCCGACAACGGTAAGTTCCCTGTGGGTTACGGTGGCGATTTAGTGCGATGTGTCATGTTTACAAGTTGATTTAAAATTGGTGATAGAGAATTTAATCAGTACAGATTAATTGATCTTGATCGAATTAAGGAAAGTTAGTAGAGATCGCCTAAACAAAAAGAATGGATCAATTTCCAGATAATCAATGTGGAGAAAGGACAACTGGAAGTTCTGTACGACAAAAGCGCGAATAAAAAAGCCAATAAAAAATCTTATCGATAATGTGGAAATGATTCGCAATAATGGCCTTTAAAATATCTCTAGCTTTCGCCTTCTAAAAACATATCATTCATTGAATGGAATAATTTTGCAAGAAGAACCAAAGAAACTTAATAGAAAACTATACAGCTTTCGATGGTGAAAAGAAGCTAGGACCTGCTCTATATAGTAACTCGAGTTGACCACTCTTCACCAAATCAGTGCTAGGTATCTTACTCAACTGTCGTTGGTACCAATTTGCTGGCTCCCTATGGAAAGCGTCTTGGTAGGCCTTCGGGACGGCCGCGAACCTGTTTGGGACTGTGTGTCACCGTGGTACCTCAGCTACTGCGCCACTGGGATACTTATAGAATATTGATGCCGTCGAAATGTAGCCAATATTATTACATGATTGGTTATAATAGTTTTGTTCTTATAGCTGTGGTAAATTACCCTTTAGGTGAGATGTTACACTTCGAATAAATGAAGCTTGAGTCGTTGCAGAGTGGGTGCCTCGGTAGTACAATCGGAAGCACTACAAACCGTGTACCGTGTATGTCACAACAGACCAATTTTTTTTGTAGATATGGGTCTAAGTCTCGCCTTAGGTTCCAAGTTTTTTGACTAATTTTGTGTCATAAAGGCTCTAAAATTCTCTAAGGGTTCTAAATATATGCATATCATGCTTAAGCAAGTAAATATATCTTTGATGGTAATATGATTGATTGCAGCCTAAAAACTGAGCAGATGAGTTGAAAATGTCGGTATGACACGATCCCTCTTTGCTTACACATATACTAACTCAACTAAATACAAAATCAGCTTATTATAGTGTTTCTGAGATAGTGTAGATCAACGAGAAAACAATATCGAAAACAAGCAAGAATTGCTCTTACCACTTGAATAGGTAATTAGACTTTTTCTCTCGTATTTCATTAGTATCCTTTGTCATACTGAGGCCTTTTCGTTAATAAAAAAGAGGTGAAAAATTTACTTCATTAATAAGAGTCGTGGGGGCGCAGTGGCTCAGTGGTGGAGGTGCCGCAGTGACACGCCGGCCCGAATCGGTTCACGGACGCCCCCCCTCCCCAGGCCTACCAAGCCCGCCATCCCTCTGAAGTCGATAATTCTTGGTGATAGGGAAATCTGGGTAAGATAAATAGCGCTGACTTGGTAAAGAGTGATCAACTCAAACCATAGACGAGGCTCGCATTCAACCACCTCAACGATATCACGTTGAACACGATTGCGTTGGCGCATCCCGCCACAAGGGATTGATCAACGTCAACAATTATTTTATCTTATGCTATCTTAATAAAAGTCGTAAGCGGCTAATTTAACCAGTAAAAGACACATTTATTGGTACCAACTAAATCAGTCAAGAATGTTTTTGAAGAACTCACTAACCGCCTATAGACGTGAGCGGCCAGAAGTGCTTGCTGCCATTGTTCACTTCCAAACAACGGAGCAATACAAGTAACGACATCATACTGCTTCAGTACAGGTTCTCGAAACGGTATCTAAAAACAAAGATAAGATATACTTCGGTGTTGCTCAATCATTATGGGTTTCACATTTGAGGTACAACGTGACATCATGGAGATGATTGAATTAGATTGTGTTCTACACAACGTCTTTAGGTAAGCAATCTACAGTTAATTAGTGCTCCTCATCTTCCCACATTTTCTTGGCACCAAATTACCTGACCCGAAGGATTGGCGAATTTAGTAGGCTTAGGAACGGCTGCGAACCTGCACCCACTACTAATTTCTGCCTGCGTATTACTGTGGCACTTCCTACCACTGCGCTAAGCGCCCCCTGAAAACGAAACAATGCAAGTAGAGCGCGTCTAATTTATCTGAACTAGTTTTGAAAATTCACCAGCTCAAAGAAATTGTTTCTTCCTCTCCTGATAGAAAAGTAAAATGTCATCGCGGCTCGAATCCACTGTTGTTGTTCATACGTGTTACGTTTCAAGGGTGTTTGTTTGTTTGTTGCTATAGCTATCCATATCAGTTATAAGCTCATCACTTCTCAAAAATGACAACGCTTAGTACTTTCGGTACTCTTATAAGAAGGCTGGCTATGACGACCATATTCGTCAATGTTGTTTACGATGGTATCTTCTCAAAATTTGAGGATAACAGCGATATCCACTAGACGAAATCTAGTAAATATTGAAGAATTTAAAAGCTGGCATTAGACTATGTGTTTTAAATGAGGAAGGAGTGCCAGCACTATCGCTGTGTTCTACAACTGCTTAGCAAGCAGATCTTTTCATGATGAGTCGGATATCGTGCTCGTGGCAGTTGGTTGATTCGTAACAATCACTGCGGGATATCACGGAATTTATTAACTCGTGGCACCTCATAACAATCCTTCCATGGCACACCATAACTTCTTTGACAGTCATTTGAATGCATACCGTTGGTAGATTCGACGAATGCGATACAATCCATATACAAATAAGAACATACATGCATCTGTACATGACTGAACAATCTAGGTGACGATGTCGTTAACCAATCCAACAGAGCAGTAAAAAGACAGTACATCCAAGGAAAATTTTTTTTACGATTCTTAGGAAATGCAAGTCCTCTGTGGTCTACAATTTTCACCTGTCAACTGTAGCCTGACCAGAAAGCCTCATGGCAAGCCAACTGAAGATGCCCTTAGGGAAGAAATCCGTAGATTAAATACAATGTGCGAGGATTATTGAGATGAATTGTAACAACCAACCTCTATTAGCTTATTGCCTACAGATAGGGCAAGTCCTTGTAGATTGGGAAGTAATGGAGTTGTCATGAAAATCGAAATCCATCGACACACATTATGTGGAGTAATTCTGAAACATATATATATATACGATTAGAAATCATTAAAACAAATTCCTAAACTTATTCCATAGACTAATTCATTAAGCAAAAAAACCATTTGTAAAAATCACTGCCATTTGTAGGCCATGGAGGTTTCTAGTCTAAAGTTCAATAATTATTCTCATGCACTACCTGTACGCAGTACTTTTAACATTCTTCAGAGAAAAAGTTCGTATGTGAAACGAGTTATGAGGAACAGACAATGAGAAAGTACTCTAATATGAGCCTCTGTCCTTATTTTCATAACGTTTTCAGTGTCAGTTGATCAAAAACCGGTACTATGTGAAGGACAATGTAAATTACTTAAGAAGAAACATTTACTTCGGCTAGCTTGATACATACAAAATACTGTTAATACATTAACAATACTGTTATAAAATCAATTTCATTGAAGCTTTTGAGGTTTATTGACGGTCCTGTAACGAAAATCGCTATGCAAGAAATGACACATGGTCTTGGAAGCTTATACAGTGTTGGCTACTGTAATTTGAAGTCAAATCTCCTCGAAACAGTAATTGTAACACTATTCATTCGGTAGTCCTCTGACATTTTTTGTATTAGTAGGACTCTTTATTTTCCACACCTTTCCATTCTTCCATGAGTGACGAGGTTCGTCTCATTATTCCACGCAACCATTTGTATGTTCTTGATTCTTCTTACGACATCAAAATCCCCAGTAAAAATGAATGCTATCGAATTATTGCCAAGACTGAAAGCATTACAGATTAAGTCTTTATTCTCAGAAAAAAAACACCTCCTCAGGCGATTCTAACAATCTAATCATATGATTCGATTTAACTAAGCTTTTACAACTTACATAATTAATGACGTGATTTCCTTTTTAGTTGAAAAAACATAATCCGATGCAATAATACAATGATATTTGCATAGTGTAAAAGGAACAAGAGTGACTCGCAGGGTTTAGTTAGTTTGCCCAGGTTCGAGTCCGCATCCAGCCGAATCTAGCCTTCCATCTCTTTGGCGTCAGTGAATTGAAATCAGAATAGTCTGGGAAGGTTAGCAGTACTGAACCAATAATAGACTGGTTCTCTAAGGCTAATGTATGGGACTACTCGCCCTCAAACACTTCTACAATAGCATGAGGGCAATGGGTGCGCATTTCCATCAAGAAAAACTATATGGATGCTTATATTCTACCCAATATTACGACTCTAAGGAGTTATTCGAAATACTTTTCGAGAAATTGAAGAATCACTGCGCTCAAAATCACTTATAACTCTTTTGTAGAACGGAAATTTTTGAATAAGAGGAGGATGCTCAAAGTGACAACATGCTGGAGAGTACTATTCTTATCATTTCTTCAAATAAATTTTCTTACAACATAGTTATTCTTCTATGAATTGAAAGAAATTCTTTCTATAGCTTATCGGAAAAAGCGAATTCATTTGGAGGGCGTCATATTAAAATGGTTTTTTGATCTCTTGAACTTTCTTATTTTAGGATGGATTATCATTATTTCTATTACAGATCTTTATCGGGCGATTAGCGCAGTGACGGAAATTCCCGTGTGTTTTGCGGACGGAGGTGCGCCTCCGCATTGAGGCGAACTTAGCCTCCCATTACCATTGAATCGATGCTTTGATGTCACAATAGTATAGGAAGTTGAATAGTAGCGAGTTCATATCACCTCAATGATAAACCATTGTTTCACTTGACGACCTTCAAGAGGTCATGTTGAAGACGAATACGGTGGCGCATTCCATAGGGATTATTGATCAACGCCTATGCTTATTCCATCTATCATGTTAAAAATCAATGAAAATTCTTCTTATAGAAGAAGTTATTACAAAGCTATTTTACATACCTTCTAGATGTTTTATAATAATATGCAGATATAATAAATAATTCGAATGGTTCCGAAATAACCACCCTCGGGGCTTGAGTGAAAAATACATACCTGTAATTTAATAGGAACTATAAAAAACACATAAAGTATTGTATTAAATTGTAATTGTAAACTGTTTAGACGTGACGTACTTGAATCCATTTGAAGCGTATAGGAAAAGTATTAAAAATAATGCCAACGGCACTAACACTGGAACGCTCAATGTGAATCGGATCATAAACATTTTTTCTTACTTTGGTTTCCTGAAAAAAAATCAATATCACATGGATTTTTCTTTTGTCATAAAATTGATCAATAATTCAGTTCGAAGCTAAATGCGTAGCACAGAGAGAATTATGGAAGTATTAATGATATCATAGAAAAACAAACACTCAATGGAAAAACAAGTGAGTAAATCCTTGGTAACATACGACGAACTCAAACCAATGCAACTCAACCTCAATAAAAGCTAAAACTCGTCACGTAGAAAGATCGTTCAATATCGCAACATATGATCATATCGGAGAAATACTTCAAATCCACCTCGCTTTTAGCTTCAATGATTTGAAACGCTCGAAATTGAAACAAATGACAACAAAAGTTGAAAGTAAACAATACATAGCGAGAAATTTTTGCAAGGAAAAAGAAATCAAACGCTTGTCAAATCACCTCAACGAGTTGAGGCTATCGTATACAACGAGTGATCTACGATTTTTTAGCTTCAAATTATGGAAATTATAAGAGAGTATGCTACTAATTTTCGTCAAATCGTAATACTCAATTAAAATGATAGTGGCTACCGTATCACTTTGAAAAAGGAAAATTTCATCAGTCTGGGAGTGATGGAATGGCATCATAATAGTCTGGGAGAATAGTGCCCTCTGAGTTAATAGGCTATTAGACTCGATTACAGAGCAAAAAACAGTTACTCATCTGAGTAACAACTTTCTTGAAACCTAACGATTGGCCTATCCTTCAGTAGCACAGTACGGCTATAACTTATCAACGCTTAGTATCAACAGCTTCAGTTCACTGCACGTTCTTAGGTCGAGTATTTTTCACAATCGTCTAGTAAACAAAAGTGCTTTGGCGGCGAGGAGTCTTGAGGAAAAGAGAAAGCTTAATTTCAACTTGTTAAATCTGTTCTGTT
Source organism: Dictyocaulus viviparus (assembly GCA_000816705.1). Taxonomy (NCBI): domain Eukaryota; kingdom Metazoa; phylum Nematoda; class Chromadorea; order Rhabditida; family Metastrongylidae; genus Dictyocaulus; species Dictyocaulus viviparus. The sequence continues at coordinate 3,145 of KN716202.1, read as the reverse complement.
TTATAATAAAACAAAGAACAAATGTTAAATACAACATTTTAATTACCTTATTAATCAACAAAATAGCTTTTACCTCAACAAACGAGAGAGAAAAAAAATTGAATAATAGCATAATGTCATTAAAAGAATGAGTTACCGACGTCCGATAACTTTTCTTGATAGCGATCGCTTATGTTCACCTATCGCGTTCACCATCAGTCCAACGCATTCAACTCCGGTCCGGAACTGGACGGTTGCGGAGTCAAACTCGACTGCTGGAAGTTTTGAGCATCTATTTGGCAACGGATTTCAATGCGTCTCGGAAAACTTCTAGAGAACATGTTGTCGTGGTAGAGCAATGAGATCAAATGAATGCTGGACGATCGATAATATTTAACATTCATTTGAATTATCCAGGACGTAAACAATACTGCTTATCATCATTTGAGTTACTTATTGATTTTAACAGCAAACAACTTATTTACTGTTGATCTACAATCGAAAACTGCAACAACAAATTACAGAAAACCAGATCCGCAAAAAATCAAAGCACTGTTCTTTTTTTATTTTCCTCATTTCTGGAAGAACGTTCTGTTACCGTAGAGATAAACAGCTCATCAGTTTTCAGACAAATGAGTCCTACTCCTCAATGAGTGACAAAATAATGTGAAATGGTATACAGCAGTTAGCTCAAATCAATCTAGAGAGCATTCTTATTTGATCATCTTCAAGATGTTGAAAGGACGAGTCAGGTATCTTCGAGGGAGAGATGACGTCAACGCTTTTTTGAATTTCTGTTTGATTTTTTTAAGCAAACAATTCAAAAATAAAAATTATTGAAGATCATGAGAAAATAAAAGAGTTTACTGTGAAGTAAGAGATGTTTAATTCTTCCATTCACTACAAAATGAAAAATCTTCGCCCTATTGATTGCTTTTTGTCGTATCAGTTTGATCTACGATTGTTTATACTTTTCTGGTAAGTTACTGTACTAAGTAGTCGGCTTAAGCGAAAAAATATACAGTACTTCTAAAATATGTTGTACAAACTGTTTCTACTATAATTAATTTATTCACCAATATTTTTTTAAAACACCAGCATAGTTTTTCCGTTTCAAATGGATACGGTAGAAAAAACGATGACACAATCACTTTTGAAAATGTCATTCGAGGTGAAAACACCTCATGGAATCTCTGTAAGAATGAGTTATGAGGGTATTTGAAATATTGAAAGGTTATTCGTATGAAGATTTACTAACGGGACAGAGAAATTTGAGAAGGTATTTGAATTTGAAGTGTAATTAAAAAAACGGTAACAGAAGAATTGATAAAGAGCAGTATGATCTGCAGAATGGTTACTCGAATTTACTGAGTGTTTTGATAGTAGCGGAGGTTATGACATAACCTCAGAAGTCCTCTACATTAAAAGTCACTAAAACTTAGAAATAAGTGAACAAGATTTTGTTTTGCTAATTTGATCTACCAATAAATTGCCAGTAATGAAATCGCTGTGAGCAAAGTGGTACAATGGTGGAGGTCTCACAGTGAGACGCAGTTCCAAAACAGGTACGAGATCGCTTCCCAAGCCTACCAACCTCCGGAGTCGGTAAATTGGCGCAAGAGAAATCTAGGAAAGATAAACAGCTCTGGCTTGGGGAAGAGTGATCAAGTTATTGTATAGAACAGATTCAGCTTTTCGATTCGACTTACATCAGACGCTGGCACTATTCCTCATCAGAAAAAAATATCTGGGATTCGTTTCATGAACGTTCGTCATTCATTATGATTATTATTGTTATTGTTAATTATTATTATTATAATTCATTATTTATTGTTGACATAATGACGTCACTTTTTTATTTGTACAATTAAAAGCAATACGGGTTAAAACAAGAATAAATTTCACCTTCAATTACTCAATTGGTACTGCCTTGTGTCTGAAATACGTAATGAGCTGAAATGAAATGCATGAATAAAGGTAGAGGTGATTAGAAATTTAATTTTTCTGCTGTTTCCGGTATTCAGCACTTTACTGACTTCGACTTAATGGAAGGGAGGTTTATTTGAGGAAATAGCAACCAAATCGCTGTCTACCTCATCGAACCGTCCAGAAGTGGAACTTATGTCTGCACTTAAGATGAACAGTAGAGTAGAAGATTTTTGTGTTGCGATAATGTTAAACTGATAAAGCAGATTCTGCTATGAAAACATAGGACATGTTTCTATAGATCATAACAGTCAGGAATCTTTACTGCCATGTTTTGAGAATGGAATAAATTATGTTTAAATATTGATTGGTTGGAGTGTTTGTTCGATAGTCCTTCTTTTAACTCTACTACGGTTGACATACGAAAAGTCTGATGAGGTTCATTGTTACTCCTAAATCAACTAGTCAAGAGTCATTCAAGAATTGATGGTAACGATAAGAACTTCTTAACAACTATCACACAAATGGTTACTTAAATGAATACAACTGACAGATATAACAAAACCCTTGAGTAGAAATCGAACCCACATCTATAGATGTCCAATCTAGTATGTTACCTATTACACTACCGAAATTCACTTTTTGTGACAATGCGTCACTCGTTTCCAAATGAGTGTCTAATCAAACACTCGCCCGTCGACGTATTTGATCTGGTGAGACGACATCGGCATTACATCCAGCTAAGCTGATAGCGAGATAATCAGATATGTGAATATTCGTTTTGATTCTATTGAAAAATTAGCCTTTGAAATGGAATATATGTTGAAAGTTCAACTCTTCAGAATCGCTTTAGCCTCTCTCCTCCCCTTGGGCGATACGCCGGTAATCCATCTATTTCGTAAGATATCGATTATTTTACAAACTTTATTTTTACATAACAAATGAACAAAAAATAAGCACTGTCATTATTTCATAGATAAAGCTCTATTGATATACTAACTATAGAATGTTTTCAATAAGAAAATATAGTAAAAAATGCCTAAAACAACGGTGCATTCAATGTGGAGTGAAAAAAAACTAATATATTCATTGATATTATGCAAATTATGTTAAATGCCTTACTTTAACTCCCTTCTATGGAATCGATGTTGCTCCTTTTCAGTTATACAATAATCTCATACCATTTCATTAATGGTGCAACGATGACAGATTTGATCTGCTTGAGTATCGTCCGCAGACC
>KN716201.1:399584-410525 GCA_000816705.1 Dictyocaulus viviparus | reverse complement strand
ACAATTCGAATTGTAAGAGAACAAAAAAAGCTATACACTGAGGCGATAATGGAAAAGATTTGAGTGCAATAGAAGCAATAGAATTTTTTTGCTATAAATTTTACATTGTTAAAACATTGTCTTTCTCTAATACTGGTGTTTCTATTTTCGCGTAAACTAAGCCATGATCAAAGATCACAGGAATTGAAAACCAATCGACATCTCTTTTCAAGCCTGGGGGTAGCTGACAACTCGAAGCTATTCGCGTTTGCCAGGATTATGGAGATTGCACAGTTAAACAACACCTGGAAGTTATATGAACCAAAAAGTGAGGTATTTAGTCATATCTCCTTTCTAAACCTCGCGACTAGCAGTTGGAATGTTTTCTTTTGGAACAAACAATCGTTAGATTCGCGCCCTTAATTCGTCTTCTAAAGTTGAAGTTCTAATTCCATAATAGAGCATGAAGCAACGAAAAGTCGTGGAAGATAGAATATAAGAACTAGAAGAAATGCTCTTCTACTAATGGAACAGGAAGCAGACACTGATAGGAATTTACATAAAACTCTAAGCTTTCAATGATACATTTAGTCCTTATGTAGCAAAATCATGTTATAATTTCCCACATAAGAGAAATTTCAATTCGAATCAAATTGAACGAGCCGTTGATGAAAACTAGTTGAGGGACAATGCAAGGCAGTGCTGTTTACTGTTCAGTCAACTCGCGCTCACGTGTTGGCGCGCATGCTCTGCCTCCCTGCCTAACTCTACCTCTTCAACGATGTAAGCACAAGAGACGACGATGTTGATGCATGGGAGAGGAATCACTCACAAAACGTCATTGGGGGAATTCACGATGGAGTTGGTGAAAAATCCACCTGTTATAGTGAGCGTTTCAAGATCGATATATATTACGGTAAATTCGTCGATAGATTACTGTAGGATTCCATAGTGGTATCTCCATTAGATTTCAACCTGTATAATTATCAGCATTTCATGTAGATATTTCCTAAAACTATAATGAAAAAAAACTTTTTGGTTACACTGTTGTGAAGCATAGCGTTGTGCTTTGAATGAAATAGGTCATCATGTATTCTGCTTCTCAGTCTTAAAGCCTGAAATACAAGTCTGAAATACATGGATACCAGGCGTGTTGATCCAGGAACATTGGATTCTCCGTACTTTTCTAGTACAAGTTGTACTTTGTGTTCTGTGTGTAGTCGTTCACTGTAGTGTTGTGACGCTGCTTCTAACTACTCATCAGAAACATTGAACTTTTCTAATCGTAGAAAGATTCGTCAATTCCTGTCGTGATTTTCAGGAGTGTCCGATCCTAAGCTTTGCTTTATTAGCAAGTGGTTTTCTTATAGGCATAAGAATGATCATTATCGCACGGTATAATATCTCAGTGAATCAGCGACTGATGATGAATACGATATCACATCAACGACCATGTGAGTCACTCGTTAAGAAGGTATCTATTTTCATCTGTGTTTTTAAGAAAATAGCAGCATCCTACTGTCTTCATTGCTAAAGTAAGACAAATCGTTCGAAATGCATGAAAAGTAATAGGAAAGGTAGACAAAAGGTGAGTTAAAATCGCATACTACGAGGCCAATAAATGCACATTCTGATAACGACGTAGTATTTAAAAATAATGAATAGAGAATGTAGAATCATTGTGTTAATAATTCACAGTATAAGATAAGCTTTGAGATTGATCAGTCCCGGGATGCGCCTGCGCTTCCGTGTTCAACGTCATATCGTGAAGGTGGTAGCATGAGAGCCTGGTCTATACAGTGACTTGAGTTCATCACTTTTCACCAATTCAGCGTTAGTTATCTTACCCAGATTTCTCTGATACCAAGTAACCTACCCCGAAGAGATGGCGAACATGGTAGGCCTGGGGGCCGCCATGAACTGATTTAAGTCTAAGTGTCACTTTAATGCCTTCCCTATTCACCCACTTATAGAGCCGTTCCGTGGGGGCTGAAATAATAAACTTCGTTTAGTCATGGAAACTTGCCAGACTATCTATTGAGCGCAATACAACGCTCCATCGAAAAGTTGATGCCTAGCGTTTTCCGTATCACACGATTCAGAGAGGAAATACCTGACCTGCGTCAACGATCGAAAAACAAAGACGAATCCGTACACGTGACGCTTTCGAATTTTGTGTGGGCCGGACGTTTGGTGCACATGAACGAGGACCGGTGGACATAAGCTGCTAGTGTTTGGATCACACTGGACATCAAACGCACAGCAGCAAGATTACGAATGTTCTGACCTCTTCACAATGGCTCTATAAAGGGATTGTGATGCTCAACGAGTCCCTAGAGCGAAAAGAGCTCAGGGGGCTATCTTCACAGGCTATAAGAAGAAATGAAAGTTCTACTGGTGTCCGTTAGACTCTGACGATGATCAACGATAATCCAGATGATCTAGGTCAATTATTATTTTATGAATTTGGACATTTGAGCTTTTCATTTAGTCAGTTGCATCATTGGGGCGCTGGTTCAAAAAATCAGTGTTCAAGTAAGCGCGAGAAGTCGGGCGATGCGATATTCTGTAGAAGTATGCATGTTTAAACTTAATACTGAAGTTGAAGAAGTAATTTCTCAAACTATCCAGTAACACCGACTGCTGCTAGGCAATTAAACGTAGAAGTAGATAGAAAAGATACGACATTTATTGAAAATCTTTTTTATAATATCTAGTGGTATCTTAAAATCTAAATATAACTTAAACTTTTGAATGTTCAAAGAATATCTTGAATAAAAACCATTATCATACTGCATAACAGCACAATGATTATCATTATTATTTCTAAGTAAGGTTTGTTAATTACCAACGTTGTGTATTGCCGCTTTTAAGGGTTAATGAAGTGACACAATAGGGAGGAGAACGACATACGAATTCCTGTCAATCTTCGTTTTGCGGATGACATCGTCATTGTTTCGAAAAGTGTTTAAAGCAGGAACGATGATCATCTTGAATATGCATTGAACATGGAGAACAACATAAAGGACAGACTAGATGAAGAAAGAAAAACAGCATGGACCTCAATCAAATGTGTGAAAGACACCACTGCTCCCAAATAGCGGAGCCTAAATTACGTGCTTATCTCCGACTCAACAAGCACTCTAGCATTCTGCTATGCGAGAGACACAATAGCTGATACTCTGACCAATTCAGAACACTGCTAATAACTCACCGATTGCTTGAAGAACGCCTTCTATAATTTAGTTTGTACTCAAAACATCTACCACGTTTACGCTTAAATTCTAGGAATTTGTAACATGCTTGCAATGTAGAAGAACATATACCGATACAAATTGGACGGTTATATTACAAGAAGAACAGGCGACATGTGGACCAAGTAAAGTTCACTTCAGGAGGTTTTCCGAGGTCGACCACATATACGTTACGCGGACGTATTTGTAAAGAGAATTGAAGAGATATATTCACAATTGCCGGTAGCCTACAGATTCATCTGGATCACCTGGATTCCCAGTAATCTACCAAATCGAGCAGGCACATGTTAAACTTTCATTCTTTTTTTTTGTGCTGCTTTTAAACCTCTTCTTCTCAGTGCTTTAAAATATTTCTATGAACATATAATTTCGACCATTATGACAAACAGCCTTAGATCTTCTTGATAGCGAAAACGTAGGCTCAATTATTGTAGAAAAATTTTTAGATTATTCAACACATGAAAATAATTCTTAGAAGAGCTATGGTTACTAAAAATGTTCACTTTTATAATTGCATCCCAAAATATACTACGAAATTCAGGTGAACATGAATTACTGTATAGTACTTTCCAATTTAGAATGTTGGTCTAGTAATAGCTGGGAATTAAAGCGCTCTGATAGGAATTAAAGGGATTTCTGCGGTTACCGTATGTACAACATTGACTTTGGTAATTTTGGGTTGTAAGGGGATATTTGCGCAGTTGTGACCGTATTTTTCTTTTTAGTTATGAATGTTTTTATTTTGGTGTTAAGTTTTGTAATTTTACGGGTTTTTTGTTATTAATTACAATTTTTCATTGGTGGTTTGTGAATCCTAGGGTGTATGAATTGTGTCGTAATAAATGTTATGAAAAATTAAAGTCTTGTTATAGCTTGTCTTTCACTTTCTTGGTAGTAGTGGTTTCGAAGGAGTTGTTTTACCATATATTTTTATTTGTTAAGATTTTCAATGTTTATTTTTCTATATTTTGTAGCTGCGTTATACTAAGACAGCTCTTCGTGCACCGCACTTCTCATCTGCATTTTTAAACCTACTTCTTCTGTGTTCTTAAGAATTTTGTGTAAAACATATTCGTACATTATTACTTATGAAAGAGAACCTTTAACAAAACCTATGGGATGAGTACTCTGAAATTTCGTGAAAATCTAGAAATGTCTTTCTGAGTGTCCATATTACAGCATCAATTTAATGGCGTAGACATCTGTTGAATGATCGGTGTTTCATTACAATCAGAAGTAAACGTACGGATAAGTTTTCTTAATGCTTTTGGTTCTTCGGATTGGTTTCGTATCGGACGTTATGGTAGTTTTGTAAAGTATATGAGTATGAACATTTAAATTCTAGGATAATGGGTCTCTATAATAAGCCCATAGTTATTGATGGTAAAGATCATCTTCTCGGACGTCTTGCCTCCATTGTTGCTAAACAGCTACTTCAAGGAGAGAAAGTCGTAGTTCTTAGATGTGAAGAAATTGCCATATCTGGAAATTTCCATCGGTCGAAACTTAAATATTTGAGTTTCCTTCGAAAGAGGTGTAACATAAACCCAGCTCGTGGTGCTTTCCATTTTCGGTCACCAGGAAAGATTTTTTGGAGGACTGTTCGTGGTGAGTTTGAGTGTGATATGTTTCATTTTTATGGTTGATAAATTTAGCATTTGTTGGATTCTTGTGTGGGTTGGTTTCTTTTAACTTACTAACAGAGAGACTAATTGACAAAACATGGGGACTATCACTACAATATTAAGTAACATTCTATGGGGCTGGGGAAGAAATTTTGGAGGCGCATGTATTAAATTTAATATGCATCATTCCTCATTATTTATCCGTAGGCGAACATATGTTACCTTTTGCGAAAAAGTATAAATAAGCTGTTTTCTCTTGAAATGTTTTTACCAAGATTTTCGCAGTGAGATTGATGTTGCCAGTGAGTCCTTCTTTTTTGTAACTATATTTGGCTGATTTCACGCTCATAGACCTTACGTATGGTTATGGTTATGGTGGTGGAAGTAAAAGTGGCAGTAGAACTATCCAAACAATATTGACAGCTTTTGGTTTCTGATACTTTATACCCTCCGTTAAATGTTCTTGTGTCCGAAAATCAAGTGAGAATTTTTGAAATTGCTCATTATTTTGGATTTACCCGTATATTCATCTCAATTAGGTTAACATTTTAAAGTTATGAAATTAAGTGCTCAATTGATTCATTTGTTATTTATTTCAATTAGTTTTTCAGGAATGTTACCTCACAAAACTCCACATGGTAATTTGGCACTAAAAAATCTTAGAGTATACGAAGGTGTTCCTACAGCTTATTATCGTGTTAAAAAAATGAATGTACCCATGGCTAATCGACACCTTTGTCTCAAGCCTCGACGCAAGCACTGCACCGGTATTGTGGCGATATGATTCAAAGTTCTTAATGTTTTTAATACAACTCTTAGTTTCTCATTTTTCTCAGTTTATACTCATTTCGAGCTTTATCCTTTTATTCACACCGATATTGTGGCCATATGATTCGAATCGCTTATTTTGTTCTTATACAAATCTTAGTTGTTTTTTTTTCCCTCATTTTTTTTTCTGAATATGCACTTCCGGCTTTATACTATTTCTACTTAAGTTGGTCGGCTCTCGCATGAAGTCGGTTGGAAGTATAGAGATGTCGTTAGAAAACTTGAAGCAAAAAGAAAAATTAAAGGAGCTGCTTATTATGAGAAGAAGAAGCAAAGTGATAAGTTGTATGAGCAGGTATGTGTTTTGTAGTCAAAAAATTAGCATGTTTGGTTTTTGCGTCTTGCTCTTCATTCATGGCCGTCAGACATGGAAAACTGTTCAGGCTAAGAAGAATGCTGCTGCCAAGATTGCGCCTTATCAAGAGATCATTGAAAGTTATGGATATAACTGAGTATTTGTTTTATGTGAGAAATGAAGTTGTTTTTAATTGGTTTCTTATGGTACTGGTTTCTCTTTTGGTTGAAATACAAATCTACACAAGTCATTTTTTGTTTTAAGAATCGCTTAAGTATTTCTAGAAGCAGAATCCATGAAAAACAGGTGGTAACAATATGACTAGCCATTGTCGACAAAACTTGAGACTAAGTAGTTGGAATGGTACAAATCGGCAAAAAGAATGTTTGATATATAGTGGACTACATATTTTGATGTCTATAGTGTTTTTTTTTAGATTTTCTCACTTTTCATGTTCAATGCTGTGATTCGTAGTAAAGTAGGTTGCGTGGATCATAGCATGGAACTTTACCAGTGTCAAAGCTATACCATTTTGTTTCATGGTGTTCGTCCTGTTGAAGCTAACTCGCACTTTTTCTGTATATGATGTGACATTGGTAAGATGTGGTGCAATCTTTCCACTTGAAATTCATTGTTTCCTTAATCAATTACACTTCCGGAATTCTTCTTTTTGATGTTCTTTCAAGGCATTAATCTGGTGTCCACTTAGCAATGGATTCTGTTTTACCGAGAAAAATATTGTTCTCTCCATATAATTTGCGCATTTATAAAGAGAATTTGCAATAAATATCAACTCTTCTCTATTCACTTCTGCACTAATTGGTGTTATTGGAAAGATATATATATATTTCCATTATCGATAAGTTTGAAGTGCAAAGCTAATATGTATTTCTTCTTGCCTATCACTACATAATTTTCAGTCTAATGAATAGCTTCGTGACACAATGGTTTTACGTAGCTCTGAGATGGTTTTTTTTTAGCTTCAAGAATTTCCCTAGAGATAGTATTGGGATTTGAGACAAACTGACATGCCGAAGTTAACTTGCAGGTATATGAAGTTGTTTTCATATCTTTTCATCTTATTTATTTTCCATTCATATTTGTATCCAGCATGGTTAGTGGGTAATGGTTTGTTTAACTGCACCAATCAATTCTATTTGTCCAAATGTTACGATTATTCTTCATTTTTTAATAATAATATTGGTAAAAGTATGTACATAACTGCGTTAATCTTCTACAGCGAACAATATTAGTACAAGCATTTGTTGAATAACTTCACTAAAAACATGGAAATAAATAGGTTTCATCTTCATGTTTGTGTTGTAGCATTGTTGCAACGGAAAAAATGAAGTGAGACAAACGATAGTTATATTTATTAAGTACAATACAACTTTCCATAGTAAAACGAAGTTAAACAAAATCAATATAGTTGCAGATATCTTCGGAATAAGAAAATATAAATACAGACACCGAAGTAAAAGAAAGCAATGTAGATCTACGTTGAACCCTAAAGTAGCCACAGTCTAGTCCGTTTTTATTTATAATCAACAGAGATAATTCCTTGACTAAGAATAAAATCAATGGATAGAAAAAACGCATCGCAAAAAATTACAAGAAGCATAAAGAGTGCTCGTTTCTTGAGTGAAGAGATGTCTTTATATACATTAAGGCTTTCATGTTTTCGTTTCACGTGCTAAAGCTTGATTTAATGCAAACCATTCTGTTTTCCCGCTATCAATTTCAGTTTTTTTTCCCGCTATCAGTTGGACTGTGTGACGACAAATTTATTTTTTGTAGTGACATCAATCGAAAATACTGACTGGTTGGCAAAATCACTGTCGAGTTTGATGTTAACATGTATTCTTCTTTTCATCAACCCTAAGAATGTCATTGTATTTTATGATAACAATAAACGGAATCTGCTGGAATCAAAAGCATTTGTAAAAGTTGTACATCAAAATCAGATACAGTGGAAAGTAAGAGAATTTCTGCGTTGAGGAATCAAAGGAATGGTCATGGCAGTGAGTCTCACACAAATTTAAGTGCATCAATTGGATACTAGTGGTCAGTAGGAAGATGACAACAGTTCCGAAATTCCTCTAATACACTTTGCGACCAAAGAAATAACAAAACATAATCATAATGGAATTCCCCGGATATCGGATGATAGAAAAATCAAAACTGCACAAAAATAAAGGAACTGCAGCAGTCATTGCTAGATTATCACGCAGATACTAACAACACTTGCAGTGATATTAAAGTGCACTGAAGTGTAGAAGTACCGACAAAGATCATTTTAAAGAAAAGAGAAATCTATTTCGACTTACATAATATGAATGAAATGGCAAGATATTCCTCGTTGCCATTACTTTTCACTCAGCAATTCCCTCAATTCTGCTAAGTAAACAGCTATTATTTAGCCAATACAATCCCATAAAATTATTGAAAAAATTACAAATATTATAGTAGGGAAAGGAGGTGGGACATTGGATGAATTGCAGCCATCAGAATCACATGCTTGTACACATCCAGTGTAGTGGTGGCTCTCGTACTTAAAATGACCGCAATGGCTGATCCGCACAATTTCTGGAAACTTTTGCGTGAAATTTATCGCAACAAACTTCATCTTACAATAGGAATGGAGTCCAAGATATCGATATAGTGTAATGACGTGATGAGTGATAAAGGTACTAATCAAAGTTTAATGGACCAATGATATATTAGGCGAGTTTTTTGTTTGACATCTTCTATAGATGTAATCAGCACTGAATCTAATTAGCAGAATATGAACAACAAATGAGGGTCCGTAAAACCGAAGCATTGTAATAAGGAACTGTTAGAACAAATGCTTTCTCAAGGTAATTCATAAATTAGCAAACCTGTGTCAGCTGTTAGTGTTCCAGAATCAAGTGCGCAAGTTCGAATTATCATCGTCTTCGAAGCGTTTTCAGCTACAATTATAAGGTTTTCAGTAGATCTTATGGAGCACTTAGATTTTCGCATGATGTTAAACTGACCCCGATATCCAATAATTTTGATGCAGTGATCGGCAGGAAAAAGTCCTTGTCTACCTTTCTTGAACGCCCAACATGGGTGATGATAATTTGCAATCGATGCCACCTCTCTCTGATAAAACAAGTCAAAGTGCACGATAATTATACCAAATAATGATGATTGTAAGCATACAATTAACAAGTTGATAAGGAATGGTTACGGTATGACCGAGATATATTTCTGTTTGTTGTTTTAAATACTAAATTTAATAATAATTTAATACTAATTTTAAATAGATAATCTATTGGTAAAAAAAGCAATATTCGTAGCACTAAAACGTGTTAGAGCAGCGATTAGTGAATTCTCTTTATTATAATCGAAACATTAGAGGTGGTTTAATGCACATCTCGTCTGTACAGTAAACTACCGTGGGGATATTCTAATAAGCTAAAATTTAATGCCCTTTTATTCTGGTGTTAATTAACCTACCACAGACAGATCAAAGGTTTGGTTTTCATAGATCAAACACAATCTAGCGATCAAACCTCAAAACTATTCACTGCACTTTCAATCGTCAACACAGAATTGGATACAAATAGCCATCTGATTACACAAGGAGAAAGTTATACCGACTACTGGCTATGACTTAAAGCATAACTATTGTAAAAAAAATGAATAAAAAAAGAAATTCTAATACCTTAGAAGCGACTTCGATTGTGCTATTGAAAGGATCTTCACAGGCTCTATTGTTGCCATCAATTGAGCTGCAGACGAAGCAACCGATACAAACAGCGCCTTGGAAAGAGCAGAATCATTCCCAATTTGAAAAAGTGAAATCCTTTTATTTCGTGATCTCTCGACAATGCAAAATGATATCCTTACTATTAAGCAGGTGTTCCTCATAAATATTCCTTATTTTTGAAATAATCACGATTTCACCAGCGTGAACATTCTATTTTAATTGGACTTGAATTTAGGCTTAAATTAATCGAAAGGCCGTTAAAATAACCCTAAAAATGATACAAAGAAAACTTTACGCACGAACTCATACTAATTTTTCACACAAGTTTCCATAATATACTATGTTTTGATTTCAACTCTCAAACGACAACCTTGCCGTAATTAAGATTCTCCAATTTTACTAGGAAGTAGTACATTTGTCAAGAACAGCTACTGTCTTGATGAAATAAAGTCACAAGTTGCACATTAACTCTACCGTCTACGACGTCGAGCGGATAGAACCATCGGTGAGGTGCGATCGTAATTGGAGACAAATGTGACATGAAAGGAACAAAACAAACAAAACATCCCATGGACGGCGTTTCTTAATCTGTATATAAAACGCTGAAGAACGTCTCCCCTGACGCCGATTTCCGTGTTCTGCGAAACAAGTTAAATTTCAGGTACTAGATTTAAAAATAACAATGAGATGGTAATGAGGTAATAAATTGGTAGTGAATAAAGACAATGATAACGATTAGCCTCCTCGTTTGGTCATGCACCTCTGAATCACTGTGTCATAGAAAAATCAGCGTCATCTAGTACCATTAATTGCGAATCATCAACCGGTACCAAGCAGGTACCAAAGCTAGACGCATTTTACAATCCGTTGGAAAGGAGTTATCCGAAGCGCAAAACCTTTCTACAATTGCTTCAACAACATGCCTATTCCATGGAAACTTTTTTCTCATGAAAAAATATACCAGCGATAGATATGCAAGTCGCCAAACGGAATGACCGGTACAAAGATTACTCATTTTCTTATTAACCAGAGATCGTGTCTTTTGTACACGTTGGTAAAACTATCTTTCTGCACGGGATTTAATCACCAACTTCGCCGCACAAAAGTTCGTCTCAACGGAGAGCTAGAAAACAATTTTTCGTCGCACGAAGAAAAGTTTGCACCGTAAAGCTTCTCTAAAATCGGTTCCACATGTGAAAGGACCGCAGAAACGTGCCGATTTCG